>JAECUM010011125.1:0-23490 GCA_016617855.1 Megalonaias nervosa | reverse complement strand
GCCCCAGTGCTAGACATCACTATAAACTGTCACACTGCAGACATCGTAGCGATATGACTGAAAAATTGTTAAAGCTACGTTAAAAATCTAAATCACAACACACACACACACACACACACACACATAATAGCATTGCGTGACCATCTGTTCCATTGGTCTTGGCAGCCATTTAAAATCTAAACTCGTAGCCTAATATGAATTAAATAATGCCTGTCTGTGCTATTTAATCAACCGTAAGCTGTTCTGATATCGGATGTTATCTTCAGCTTTTAAAAAATCAAAACAACACCACCACCCCCAGTAACTTTTGATGCATCTTACAATGGGCGATAACTCCGCAAAACTGATTACTTTACATACTTAATCCAGAGAAATGAGTTGTACATGTGAATCGATATTGACAGTCAGACGTTTTAAGACTTCTATTTTTTTAAATCAGTCAATTGCCACAAGAAAGAGGCATGTATTTTAGAGCATGATCATAACTGAAAAGATGAATATGAGAAAAAATTAAAAATAAATAAATAATTAATTAATTAAATAAATAATTAATTAAACTGAACTGATTTTCGCCTTGATCAATCTGCATCACCATTTACTTCGAACAAAAATGTGAAGATTAGACGACAGAAGTAGTGCATAAAATGTGCATGTATTGCGTGAAATTTTGATTTTACTGCTAAGTGGTTAAAGGTCTACTAGTGTGCTCACACAACTTCTTTTCTATGATAAATTTAATCTTCTAGATGTGACTTTTAAAGGTATTATGTCAAATACCTCATCATTAATGAAAATAATGACCACAAAACATCGATTTATTATCGCACAAGGAAAACGCTCCAAACCGATTTCGCGCTCGGCATTTTCCGTAAGACAAAGCGGAAGTGACGTGTAGGGAACTGTGCATTTCTACTTTCGTTGTTAGTTGCATTCATTAGATGGTACCGTGCGTTATCCGACCAGTGACAGGCGAGATAGTCTGCAGTGACCATTTGAGAGACGACGATTTTGATACCGTCTATAAAATTAAAGAGTCACTTGGTATTACGACCATCAGACTCCTCCTGCCAAATGCAGTACCAAGCGTGTTTTCTCGCCAGATAAATGAGTCCGTGAACACCAGATCAACAAAAACCAAGGGTTACGGCAGGGCTAACAACATGTAGTCCGAGAGAAGCTTATACAGAAGCGAGAACTAGCGAGGGTAAAATATTTATACATCTTTGTCTTGCTATATTATTGGTTGTCAGCCCCTCGCCAGAAATATACCTAGAAAAAGAACGATCAATGGGAGAGTGCGATTTTAGTGGGAGGGTGTTTGCAAACCTTAATAGCCCCACCTCTACCCCCAAAATGAATCCTGCTTTACCATGACGAGCGTGTGTGTGTGTGTGTGTGTGTGTGTGTGTGTGTGTAACCCTTGGATTTTAGTTTTACCCACTCCCCCATTATTATCCCCCCCCCAAAAAAATCATTTGCATGCCCATGCTTATTTCATGCCTTTTCAACAATAATAATAATGGCAAAACAAGTTTTTTGCTAAAGCCAAAATGTTGTGAATACTTGATGTATTGATTGTGTTTAATTGTAAGGCTAATTACCCCTTCGTGTTGAGGCACTGGGAGTAAATTACCTTGTTTGCCAGAATATACACAACTGTGTCAATGGATGACGGTCTAGATCAGAGTCAAACCCACAACCCATTGCTTGTAAGCGTGAATACTAATGTCCGTTCAATGTGGAGAGTATAGTATTATTATTCACAATATGTACAGAACCATAGTTTAAAGGAATTTTTAAAAATACTTTAATGATGTCGGTGTAAAGATTTTACCTTCTAATGCTGCTCTAATTATATATATATTTTTAGGTACTGAATGAGAATTTTGAGAACCAGCACCCGGAAGATAATGCACTAGAGAGAACCGAAGACAGTAGATGGTGTGATATATCCTGTGGTGCATTTTGATGTCACAGTGAACTTTCCGTTCATTCCCTGTTTACATGGTTTGTATAGCTTCATAGTGTGTATGGATTCCTAAGGCCTCACAAAATCTATCAGCATATGAGTCAATAATTAAGTTATGTAAATTTTTTATTGCGGAAAAGCTACAATGTATTGGTAATATGTCAAACTTTATGATCAACCCTTAGTTGTAAATGTAAGCAAAAAGATTTGGTGCATTTGTCAATTATTATTCAGACATGCAAAAGACTACATGTGTGACTACCATATCTACTGCATAGGCACGAAACACATTTTTCATATTCTTATTACAGGTACTAGATACACCATCATGCAGTATTTCTGTTCAATGTCATACTGATAGGATACTTAAGGAAAAACAAACAAGCAAACGAAACATATAACATTGTATTAACTAAACTCAGTATGGTTATGTAAGCGTTTGATTCGGTAGACCAAGCACTTGTGAACTTGTTATTATATAGCAATGATACACTTTAACTGATACACATATTCATGAAAAATCCTCATCTGTGTGACAACCACGATGATCAGAATACACCTCTACAGTTTCGCCTACTACACAGGTTGTGAAGTAAATGTCCAGCAAGAAAAGGGAAGGAGCAAAAGCCTTGCAAACTTTCACGTACTTGTCAGCATTCATACATGACATTCATGCAAGAAAATGAGCTTACTTTTTCAATGTTACTTATACATTAGTCTATTTTTAAAGTGTTGGTAAACACATTAAAGGTATGTACAGACGATGTCACATTTCAAGCAATAGAAGTATTGTTAAGTCTGCTCAACACATTATTTTTTCTCTTTTCTTCAGAACAATGAAGTGAAGAGTAATTGTGACATGGAGAAAGAGGGACTTTCTTGAGCCATAAGAAACTGCAGAACCACAATGTGGAGGTGGACACTATTATTACAGACAGGCATGTTCAGATACAGAAATGGATCAGACAGAATATGACAGCCACACACTATTATGATGTGTGACTTGTAGCCAAGGGTATGTAGATATTGCAGGTTTACTACACGGAATGATACCATTTGATAAAACTCGTATACAAGCACATATAGTAATATAACAGTTCTATAAAGTTATATTAAAGTTGGACAGTGAACATATCACTAGGAATACACTCAGCCCCCTCCTCACCGGCCCTGTACATACACACATAGAAGGGAGAAACTAACAAAAGCAAAGCAACTCGAACTTGAAAGTTTTTAATCAAAACAAAGCTAACACAGAGTCTTTTTTATAGCACATGCTCAAAATCATATCTCAACAAAAATTATTATTATTATTATTATTATTATTATTATTATTATTATTATTATTATTATTATTCATTCATTAAACTATGATTTATATGTATGTTAAATTGAATACTAATTAAATCTTGTTTCCAGTTCCATTAATTCTCTTTGGTAAATTGTCAGTATGAACATAGGCAGTGGATGACATTTTTCAGTTTCTTGAATTACTGGGGTAACAGGTTTTTTTCTTCAGACTATGTTGAAGAAATGATGGCAGTGCTGGAGGAAGTGGTCAGGAAGCAGTAGCCAGTTGATAGACAGTTATTGCCACCTCTATGCAGCCATGTATCTATTATGACTGAAAATAGAATATACAGCAAATTTTTAAACTTGAATAAAGTTATGTTATTTCATGTATCCTGGTTTTCTGTTACTTATTTCATGTTTTCAGAGTCAATGCCTTTAGCATAAAATCATATTTTACTACAACCAGTGTTAGGAAGCTAAATGAATCAGATGTGAAGATGAACAGAAAGCAATATGCTTTTAATGTCATAGTATAGAATCTGTTCAAGAAATGAAATTACAGAAGATTAAAGAATTTTTCAGGAGAATTTCCAAGATAATGGCGAATGATTTTAGCACGATCTATTGTCAAACCGAAAGGTTTGGGTAAAAATTCCACACTCAAGCAAAGTGATAGTACTGATACATTTTGTTAATAAAGGAGGGATTTTATGAAAAGGAATTTTAAGCATAATTTTCACATGCATATAAAGCAATCACTTGTCCCAAAATTGACTCTGATAGTGGCACCATAACTACTGTACGAATATTTTGCCTACAAGTGTTCATGTACTCGGACAGGATTTCCTTGAAATTTCCATATTGCTGAATATAGGCACAGTATGCTGCTTCCAGGACATATTCATCCAAGCAAACTGTATGAAATCTTGGATGATCAGTGATACAATCCACCTTGACCTCCTCAGTCTTATTAAAAATCATAATCTCTTTACAGCATCTACACTTCTCGACTATTTCTTTACTGCTGCAATTTCCACATGTACACCAATATACATGGCAAATACACTCCATCATTCTTTATTGTGTTAGACAGCAAACTTGTGGGTAAAATGTATGTTCTTGCATGTTAAAGTATGATATATATGTATATGTGATGCATAGTTAGACTTTTGTTTTTCCTTTTGTACCACAATAACATAACAATAATCAGCAATGTATTATTATTATTATAAGTATCATCAAGATTTGTTTCCCCATAAATCTGTATACTTCCTTTGCTACTAGTATTATGCACCTAGACCCACAGAGAAAATATATGCTTGCTGAACATCTGGATACACCAGGTCTATGATTACTTTTTCCTTTTAATAAAATTCTTCAATTTTACTATCTGTGGAGGTAGTTAACAATCACACCCAAAGTACATTCGGGGTCTGCATTTCATCATGGTTTAAAAGAACAAACTTGCCATAAAGTTAATAAAGTATTTATTTCTACACCTCTCACAGTCTGAGTCTTAAGTGTTTAACTTTTAACACCACTAGTTACTGATGAACCACGCCCACATGACAATCTCCTCTGAAGACATCCAAGTTTCCCCAAAATTCGTGCCCTTCTCTTTTCATTATGAAATTGAAATAACAGTAACGAAAGAATAATAATAATATTGCCATAATGAAAATAGTAATTACCAGAATGAATAGCCCAAGCGCTACTCAGCCTCATTATGCCCTATGTCCTCTTTAGGGTCCCCGCTCACGTTTTCGTCTCGTTCGGGCTTAAATTGGTACTGTCTAGCCTCAGTGAGCAGAATTTGCTCAAGATTCATTAAATTCATCTTCTTCTAGGAGTTCACCTTCCTCACACGACGAAAATGAGCATGACAAATTTGACGAAAATTCGCTTGAGTCATCACTAAATTCAGTCATCATCACCACATACGCTAAACTTGAGGGACTTCCCGACAATACGTCACTTCCGGAAATCCTATTATCACCGGAAGTATACAGATATTTCTGGAGCCTTTTCCATAAAACATCGATAAATATACACATTATCCTCGTTTTCTTCTCTGTGAGTTAAAATATGCAATTTTATTGCACATTTCTGAGTTATTTAGCGAAAAATGAACATTCTGATATATAGTGTGTATTACACTTAGACCTTTAATATCCTAATTGTTCCATACACGGCACAGTTTTCATTTCATCTAAGTATTTGTAATGTCAGGTAATTACAACGTACTAACATTCAGGCACACAGTGTATTGTTAGATTTGATACGAAATGTTTCAGTTATGACAAGTGTTTTAGTCCGTACACTTTGCTGATGTCTTCTTGCAGATTATAAAATCAATGTTTGAATTCATATTTGTTAGATATTTATTCCCCAAAATACATTTTTTATTGGTTATATTATGTTTTAATGTGTGGGTTTTATGTCGGATTAAAGAATGTCCAGCAACAAGAGTGTCCGGATACACTCCTAGCAAATTAAAGAATACTCTTTTACGCTGTGAAATCCATTGATTGAGATATTTAAATTTCGTTTAAACCTTTCGCACAAAAATACTATTCTCACGATTCTGATTTGTTCTTTCTGAAGGATGTACGTCAATTTTCATGAAAAAGGAACCGTATTCATTTATACAGTATGACCTAGTTTTTGAGTCACATGTCTAATCTAACCATCCGGTAAAATTATCTAATTTTAAAGTGTGAAAAAGCCACAAAATTTTGTTATGGTATGTTATGTTATGATATTTTCGCAATCGACCAAAGGATGAGGCTTTCAATTTCTCGAAAAGGACAAGCTCTTTTACTCGATTTCAAACCACATGCTTTCCTATCCATAACAGCATAGCTAAGCCATTTCAGTCAAGTTGTCTAAAAGTAGTCTCAGATGTCGTTGTATGAATACATACAATATTAATGAGTTTTGGTTATTCAACTCCGAGGATTACACCACATGCCTGTGACATCGTCTCCTTCCGCCGCGATAATGTATCATGCGAGCAAAAGTAGTTCCGAATTTTGGCCGAGTTAGGCAAGTCAGGATTAATTTCGTGAACGCAACAAGGCTGTTACTGCATCACAAAGAAAAAGCACATAAAAGTTACCTTTCAATACTAATATTACGGAAAAGAAAAGTGGAGCCTGAAACTGATATTCACCTGTTGCATATTCTACTTCTCATGCATGTCCCATTCATTCATGTACGTATCACTAGTTAAAGATGTTAATTCATTCTGATGAGGGAACATGTGTCAAAAGTTCTTGCATTCCAAGGAAAATATAAATATTTTACATTTTTCATTCTTGAGAGGGGCGATATTTGCTTGAAGCGAGTGAATAACGGATATATTTGATCAAGATGGTGGGAAAACTCAATATTTTCACGTTTCTCACCCACTAGGTGAAATATTTCAATTATTCACTTGGAGTAAGCAAATCTTTTTATCTGATGCTTAAACGTATTGGTTATCAATATCAATAAACAGAGTGAAGTAGAAGATTTCTTACTGTATCCCGCGCGATAACGTCAGCGGTGTAACGCTGTTTGTTTTTTCTGTATATTCGCACAGAAAATATCAGTAGTATCACATTTCTCCTTCTCAAATAACGGTTAAACAGCACATAAAAAACAGCTGAATAAAAAAGTATATGCACCATGCGGGATTTGAGCTTACTTCTTCTGCTACACTCCCCCCCCCCATTTACCTCTACACCACGCAAGCGTTTAAAAAAAAAATCATTCTAACTTCCTGATCATAATGTTTTCCACGCGGAAGTGAAAACAAATCTCGTATTTCATTTCATTGAAAAGATCAGACTTGCTTTTCCAGTAATTCATGGCCTAACAAAAACTGAATAGAGGATATTTCCTTGTCTCGAGTGAATAACAAATATTTCACTGAGTGCGTTAAAATGCAAGAGTTTTCTTAGCTGTAATGTCAACTGTTCATCGTTTATGTTCTGTTGTGTTTAGCTATATTCATGCACGAGATATGAGATACTTTTTTGATTCATTGTAACAAATCATATACTTGAAAAGCTGTAAAAAAAATGTCCATTGTGGGATTCGAACACGGTTTTCTTACGTGATCGTCATGCAAGCGATTGACAACTTCTATGGTCATAACGTTATCGATGTCTATTGAACATACATTCTTAGGTTGAAATAAAGTAACGTTGATAATTCACTGCAATAGTATTTCTCTTGGGAAGTCCACTAATTCACGGACTAGCATAAAATTAAAAGGAAAAAATAGTAACAGTGATAAGCATCAGTTAAAAAGGGAATGAGAATGATTTATGAACATTATCAGTGCATTTGCTAAATCTAATGTGTGTTTTTACAATAAAGGTTATTCTCCTGATTTTATGGTGTACATTTGTCAGATAATTTGTACCAATATACCGTATATGCTCTCCTCTTAGTCCAATCAAACTGCAAATAACATAGACCCTGATAAGTGCGTTGGCAGATCTGGGTCTGTGTTCTTTTTTCTAATCATTACCCTTAATGAACTGCAAAGACACAGATCTGCAGGTGCAATATGCGATAGTAAATCTGGGTCTTGACTAATAAGAGACTATATACGGTAAAGTTTCCTTTATTCTGCAAAATTTTAACATTATAAGCTTTAATAAATTCATCACCAATTTCTTCTATGGCGAATAATTCAAATTTCTGTCCGAGATATTCACATTTTTCCACCTGTAGTTTTCGATAGGGATAATTCAAAGTGTGCATTCATAGTACGGACTTTTTAATTTTTTTAAAAAGATTACTCACTTTGGTATGAGGCGCCGTAGCGGACAAAAGCTTGTCCAATGAGAACGTTGCTGTTGAAATTTTAATGTCATATGTCGAGAATTCCAATTTCACGTGTTGAATCAAATTACTTGTCTTTAAAGTTCTATTTCATTTTCCAGGTCGAGGTTTCAGATTGTGTAGTTTGAATTACACAGCAGCGGTTGAAATTTCAATGTCATATGTCGAGAATTCTTAATTCACTTGTTGAATCAAACTGCTTGTGCTGAAAGTTTATTTTATATGTCGAGTATTGAGATATCATTTGCTAAGTTACACAGCGTTTGTTGAAACTTCGATATCCAATGTTGAGTTTTAGATCGTATCTTTGACTTACACAGAGGTTGTTGAAGTGTTGATGTTATATGTCGAGAATTCCAGTTTCACGTGCTGAATCAAACTGCTTGTCCTTTAAGTTCCATTTTATTTTCTATATCGAGATGTTAGATCGTATCTATTGAATTACACAGTAATGGTTGAAAGTTCCATTTGAATTTGTCGAGTTTTTAGATTGTGTCGTTTGAATGAATTAATCTGTGTTGAAATTTCCGTTTCATATGTCTAGTATTTAGCTTTCATCTGTTGAATTACACAGCGTTTGTTGAAATGTCGATGTCCAATGTCGAGCTTTCAGATTGTATCTATTGAATTACACCGTGGTTGTTGAAATGTTAAAGTCATATGTCGAGAGTTTTAATTTAACATCTTGATTCACATTCATTGTGCTGAAACTTCCATTTTGTATGTCGAGTGTTTAGATTGTATCCATTGAGTTACACAGTGGTGGTTGGACCTTTCATTGTGCTTGTCAGAATTGCTATTTTTATATAGTGAAATGGTATGTTTGTGTTAAAACTTACATTACACGATGAGAATACCATGTTTAACTATTCAAAATAATATCGAGTTGTAAGATGTATCGTTTGTGTTTTCAGTTGTGAGGCGCCATTACCTTTTAAGCATTTACAGTTTGAAAGTTATCATTCACAGGTCGAGAATTACTATGACTTTCCTCGCTAGAGGTCACTCTTGTAAAACGGCGCGTTTTATTTTTAAACAAGGAGGCTGCGTTTCGTTGTCTCTCGTTTTTCTTATCATGATGCGCGTACGTCTCTGCTGAAAGTATTGATCTTACTGTTATTTTGACAAACAGTGGTAATGTGCTGCATGACTTAATTCTATTTATTTTTAATGACATTAAAATTATTGCATTCACGCTGATAAAAAATGACAAGGCGGGTAAGCTTGAACCCTAATTTTGGTGACATTCTAAGGAATCTAGCAACCGACACGAATGGATTGGATTCAGCTGCCAGCTTGTTAGATAGGGCAGAAGGGCAGTAGAGTCAAGCATCAACAGATTAGATCGGTTGTCTGCAAGATCTAGAGCCGCAGGACCCACTACAGTTGAGGATGATTTGAGGAGTCTCTTTAGGTAAAGGATATATGAATGTGTTTCAACTGAACTTCTGAAGTGTACGCAATTTTAGTTTGAAGATTAGTATTAGGATAGAATTCGAATATTTGTCAATGTTAATAAAGCTATACAACACTTTTTTAAAAAAAACTTGGTTTGTATTATTTTGCGTGACACTCCCCCTCTACATTTCTCCCTGCATAGACATGTTGATACATCGTAAACTTATTCCTCTAAATGTAATTAGCTAAACAGAATATTTTCCCTGTTTATAACCCAAAACCATTCCTATAGATGCTTCCCGATAAGGTCACTAGCAGACGATATTCTGACAATTTTATTTAGACGATGGGCAACCCGTCAGTTTCTTCTAAATGCAACCACAAAAACTGACAACTTTTAAAAAGCAGAAACTAAAGCAAAATCAATTTATAAAGTAGAGTCAAGGATCAACAGATTAGATAGATACTAACAGAAAACCTAATTTGCGTTCTATTTATGTATGTATATTTTGTAGCAATATCGTCAGATTCAATGAATTTATTTCAACTTCCAAACACCATATAAACTCAACGGTATATCTGCCAGCATACCACAAGTATGGTTGATGACGTCATTCGGGAACTATCTATAAGTGCAAATGACAGTTTTTATGCAAAAATTTAATGCTGCATACACCTGCCTAATATAGAAATTCATAAAAAATAAAATACATGAATGAGGTCAAAAAGGTCGATATTTTTGGATAGGTATAATAAAGCAAACCATAAGAATATCATTCAGTATATATACTTAAAATGTAGTTCTGCAGCTCACTAGTTACCGTTACCTCAATAAAGAGCATCAAGATAGCTAATATAAGTAGATATTTCATTGTACTGTTGCTCATAAAAATCAATCAACGGGAATCTTCAATATTTAAAAATCACGCGGTTCTTTTAGCGAGAGCGACCTCTAACGAAGACGTTTCTAGTAATTCTCGAACCATGAATGATAAGTTTCAAACTATAAATGAATAAAATGTAATGAGGCCTCATAACAGAATACACAAATAACACATCTTAACACTAGATATTATTTTGAATTGTTACAGTAAACATTCTCATCGTGTAATGTAACTATTAAGACCAACAAAGTATTTCACCATATAAAAGTAGCGAATCTGACAAAGGAAACTAAAACGTCCAACTACCGCCGTGTAATTCAGCAGATACAATCTAAAAACTCGACATACGAAATGGAACTTTCAGCACAATGAATGTGATTCAAGATGTGCAGCGTTAAAATTTCAATCACCGCTGTACACTTCAACAGCCCAAATCTAAAACTCGACATTTTTGGATATCAAAGTTTCAATCGACGCTGTGTCATTCATCAGATGAAATCTAAATAATCGACATATGAAATAAAACTTCAACCACCGCTGTACAATTCAACAGACAAAATCTAAATTCTCGACCTAGACAATGGAATTTTAAGGAAAAACAGTTTGATTCAAAATGTGAAATTGGGCCAGCTTAGATAAAATCTTTAAAAAAATCAGCATTTGATATCCAAGTTTCTATCGGCAATGCAACACGCGCCCACCTTGTGCCATCATTTTGAGTCCCTAACAAACCTTCTCAAAATTAGTCATCACGGATATTCAAGATAATAATATAATTTATTTGCCAATAAGGATGTTTACTTAATCGAAATGATACGTAGATTATATTTGAAATTAAGTGCCCCTATAGCACCAAAATAAAACTAAAACTGGATGTTACCTGGCTTATATCGAAAGACAGAAAAGTGAAGTTGAACCATAATCGTGCATATTGCTATTAAATAGAAATGCAGTCATTTCTTTTTACAAACAAACAATATTGACATTTTAAAAAAAAAATATTATATAAGATGTTCCTGCCCTTGTCATCAATAAAGAGTATTTCTGAACAATCATCTTCGGGATACAATAACAGTCACGAAAAAAAATTTCATGGCATTTGTATTATGCCAGAACTTTTATGTGCAAATACTTTTCGCGAAAACAAGCGCTTGTGCAAAAGACAGCTGACAAACCAATTTTAATTAGTACGGTCAAATATTGTATTGATGGCGAAGATGATGGACGGAGGATGATATTGAATGAAAGCGATAACCGTTTAATGAAGTTTCATCTTCAGTGTATTAAAACGAAACATGTGCCTAACGGAACATGACTTTGTTCCGAATGTCAAAACCGATTATTCTTTAAATGCATTTAGAAATATGAAATTATATATTAATGATTGGTTTTTTAACTTGAACGATAACCAAATGATTGATTTCAGCCTATGAAAATTGAAAATCATTACATGTTTCTGCTTGTTTGTGTATCCATTTGTTTGTGTCTGCTTATTTATGGATCTATTTGTTTATGATAGAATAACAAAGATAGTTGAAATTTCAATGTTTTACTTGAAGGAAAAATGGGAAATGTCACGCATTCGGTCTCGTGCGGTTGACATGCACAACATAACGTGATCTATTATTATATCCTTGCGCACAAAATGAGACGTGCCTTCATAATTATTTGGGAAGAACGGTTTGCGTGGCTAGGGAGTCAAAATAGCTTATATAGAAGTACACACGTTTTGTGACGTCACGTGAAAACAACGTATACTATCGCTGGCAAATGTGTGGCAGCTTGTCGGATAGTTAGGCCTAATGTCGGTCACCTAGACAAATCTCACTATATGTAATATATCGTTCTGTTTTTAATACTGTTCGATAATCGTGCATGCAGTTTTAAATATGCTCTATAAAGTAAACTAATATAAATCGAATAAATGTGAACATAAAATATTTTTATTTTAAATGATGTGTTATGCTACTAGTAGTATTGTATTTCACTATTGGGACAACTGGGTTACTCTAGAGACAACGGGAATATAACATTACGTCGTCCGATTCAGTGGCACTTTGAGAATGTAACCTTAGTCAATAGGTTTAATATTTTTTCCGGTCTGGGGAAAAAGGCAAAATTAATGTTTAAAATGTCCTTAGGTTTATCCGCATGTGCCGATCTAGAAGAAGGTAAAACGTATGTCAAAAAGGTCCAATAGTATAACATAATCGGTCAGTCTGGAGAGAAGGAAAAAGATAACATTAAATATCTTCATAGGTTTAAGACGACAAACACCTACACCTAGTGACCGGCACCCGATACACAGTGTTACTGACAAGCACGCACACTTACTAATCATACCTACAATGCTGATGAACACACAAGCTTACTGGCCAGTACTCACATATACTAACCAACAGCCACACCTACTACACAATATAATTACCCAGCTGGTTATCTTCTTCCAAATCCCTCGTCAAAATATACCGACAGTATCAACAGCAAATGCAGAGGCAATAACACTAGCCACAACCAGACAAACGGAAGTCACAGTAATCCTTTAGAACCGTTGGAAATGATACTTTCACAAGAACAATCTAACTACCAATAAGATATTTTATTTAACAATGTGTTGTTTCCGGGGCAAAAGTTTCTTAAGCCGTACAATTGCACCAGAAAGCTCACTGTTTTGCTAGAAATCAGTTATCCTAGTCAAGGTCTTAAATAATGTAGAATATTATTTTTATCCTCGACATATTGTCTATAAAATTTGGAATGTTTACAACGATCAGTTTCTTTAACATACACCAGAACCAACAAGACGTGTAATGAACGAATACAATACACCCTTTTATAGCTTTAACAATGGATTTTCCTGTCCGAATAACTCTTTACGACAAAATTTGAGGACATTGGTTATTCTGTGTTGAAATACAGCCCTTACTCCAATAAAATATATCATCATTAATCATCATCATCGTCATCAGACATAACAACAACAACAACGAATTCTTCAAGTGTTCTTCATATCCCATCGAATTGAACGAAGTACTCAGTTTGATGTTTGTGTATTCTGATCCAGTCGAGGATAGTATGATAGTAAACGCAGCTGTTTTCATCAGAGTTATTCCCATTAAAGTGGATTCTACAGTCATTGCTAACGATAAAAGAGGAAACACCTCTCACACTCATGGAGAATTTGTGCGTCCCAATTATCTTCTGTCAGAAATCGCATGTTGACAGTGAATATTAATATAAAAGAGATCTCGGACAAAATATTGTATTCTCCAAAAGAAAAATCGCCGTGAAACCATATTTTCGAAAACGATGCTCGACGGAGTTGTAACCTGTGTACCGAGGATAAGCTCGACAACGACGACATGGTTTGGGGAGTATTTTCAAATCGGTCTTTCGTCCTGTGGCACCTTCTGGAACCCTATTCTCTCCCAAGAATGGCATGCTTTGAAAATGCTAATCGAGAGCAGTTGAAATAATTCATGCAAATGTGTCCATCGAGAAAAGGAGTTCCAAAACAAGCGTTACTGAAAGATGATAAATGTGCTGATCCAAAGAGATAAAGGCCTCTGTGGAACCTCTATAAAACTACAGCTGATCTCGAGATCAAAGCGAAGCTACCGTTTATATCTGTTTAGAGAAAGGGCTTAGAATGCCCACAACGTCAAGGAAAATGAACCCCTTATCATTAGCAAGAACAGAAGAGAAATGTTTTGTATCACGAATAATGACATTGGCCTTCAGCGTGCCATGTACACAAAAGTAGAACGAAGAACAATGGAAGCGAGGAGAAAAATGAGATTGAAGAAGAAGAATTATTAGAAGCAGAAGAACTCATACCCTCTGTGAAATGCAAATCAAAGACACCAAGAAATTGAAATTTTGTGATATATTTGAAATTTGATTGTGATTCTCATTGACGAGAGCATACCAGACAGAAGTAAAAATGAAATGTTCCTTATATGTTATTATTATTATTATTATTATTATTATTATTACTGAGTAGTATTTCTTTCTGGGAGATATTTGTAGCCCTAACAACGAATATAACATTGGAAAAAGACTCACAGAAAGTCATGCATTTTCCATCATCAGCTGTAGTTGTTTTATACCTTGTCCTCGACCAAGTCCATCGCCGTCCGCTTCCGTCGTCGTCCTTGTTATCCTCGACTTCCATTTTAGCAGCGGATAGATGCGTATATTGTAATATACTTGTGCACATCGCACAAAGTTAAAACTTATGGACTATACACTTAGAAGTTTGATTAGGATATGATTATATGGGAGCAAACCAGGAATTAAGGTTACAACCAAATTTCCACCATTTTAAAGCAGACTCCAATCCATGTTTTGAGTTCAAAATGGCTGAATTCACAGTAAAGACGGCAGAATTTTGCAGTGAGAATTAGCCTAAGTGTGGGACGTTTTGTAACGTTAGGGTTAGGCATACGTGTGAACCTTCCTCTGGGCTCTATGAATTTTTTAATGTGGTTAGTGGATGTATTAAAGATATCTTGCTCAGCCGATAAAGCTAAGAACTGTGTTGTTTTTTTGAACATTTTTTTCCCTTATCTTTCCAAAGCAATCTCATCTCAGATCAAAATGTTGGTGTATATGAATTATTCGCAACAGTAATTTTGAATTTGCTCAAGTATGTTTTTAAAAATAATTTGAAGCCGTCATACAGCTTGCAACATTTTACCATTTCAAGTTTAGCTTGATATATTTTTTTCAGCACAGAATTAAAACAAATACGCAATATATAATTCTTACTTGGTAGTGAAAATATGTAAAAGGTGTAGACACGCTACATGTATTGCAGCTGCACTTGCCCTACATTCCGAACGATAATCAGCTTACACATGCACACAGATCAAATAACACGTCCGCGCTGAGTGAAAAGATAAATCTTCATGCAAAACTTACGTTTAGATAAACTGTTAGCTTTTCTGCGCATGTCACTAATGTAAAGGTTCATATTGCGTGTGTGCAGCTGAAGATAAAGTTGTGAAACATGTTGTAGCTACAAGGCAAATATTTATGCCAGTGTATGCATTAATATACTTGTTTAGTACTTGTGAAAATAATATGACATGAACGAAGTTTGGTTTACACACTGCTTTCATTCTAGGTCCACTATTGACAACAAAAACATAATGTGCCATTATAATATTCAACACATAGTATTAGCACAATGTACCGTTATAATTGTGTTGATTTGTGCTACATTCTTGTTTGGAAAGCTACATGTAACACGATGAGTTATCAAGGCGCTTATTAAATGATATATTCGCGTATACTTTAAGGCACTCTGTTAATGACATCTTCGCATTTTGCACTAAAAGCATCATTGCCTAGCGCATAAGTCTGCCTTCTTTCTAAGATGTTATGTTAAAAGCTAGAATAATAGGTTAGCTGTCATCTGATGTTAGGTAACTTCCTAGTTCACTACTCGGTATTTGAAGCACTCCTATTTAGAAAACAAAGAAAAAAAAAAACAAAGGTCAAGGGAAACCAGTTCGCACCTCGTTTTATGTTACATCCCAGCATCCAATCCCAGTAATCTATTCAGACTGGAAGGCGGGACTATGGACGATCGTCAGAAGTATATATAATCACGACCAGCTGCTCATGATCTTTAGGAAGAAAGGGATATCCAACAGCTATCTTTGCGATGATAGTGCCAGGTTTCAGTAAGTAAATGTCCTAGCATTTTTTCTCAAATTATAAAATAACAAACTACAGTTAATTACATTTCACTGAGTCAGAATTATTTACCTTGGGGCAGGTATGCTTTCCTAATTTCCATACACTCAGGCTTTTGCGTTTGTTAATTACGGTTCTAATACAGTTTACTTATTCGTAACTACATTTGTCTTTCATATTATAGCTATAGTATTCGAACACCCTCCCGTTTGTTCGTAACCCCCTATGCTTTAGAAATATTTAAACTAGACATTGCAAATATTGGACACACAAGACGGCACATCTTTCACTAGGATGGACTGTTCTAGAAATCAGGAAAGGACATTAACCAGTCCATCTGCTTCCTTGAATCAAGAGTTTGAAATTGCAAGAAGTCGACGGTGTTAGGGACCCCTTGGCGACAGTCAGGTTAGAAATTATAAATCAATGAACGAAATGTCTAACATTTGTATATTGTTTATATCCTTCATGATTTTTTTTTAAATCGGTCGGGGGGGGGGGGCGGAACCAGGAAACGAGGGAGTATTTTTAAAATACTATTGCAGCATGTATGAAAACATGCCATTTTCTGTGATGACTGAACTACACATTTTAGAACTTCGTCAGAGATGTTTATTATTTTGTTTTTAAGTATCAAGGAAGGAGGTCATTGATTTTGCTACCGTTGTCTTTATTTATAAGTGCACTCTTCATTGAAAGGAAATGTTAACTGTGAATTTCTTCCATATCCACATGTTTAGTTGTTGAATTAATGACAGCACGTGGACGTTTCAGTGCATGCAGTTTCTTTCAACAAGTCACCATGACGCTGAAGAAAATAACCAATTGCTAAGCATACATGAATAAACTGGCAGGAAGGGTAGTTTGAAGCAGCCTGGACAAACTCGCTCATATAAGGTACTTCTAACTCACTAATATACGGTACATCTGTCTTCAGAAGACTGTTTGCCCGCTTAAGTGTCTTTCTCAAAGGGTTTCACCGTAAAGCATAAGTTTAGTTGTCTCTGTAGCTTTTGTTATGGATTCCACATCCCCTTATCATTCAATATACCTCGTCTACAGCGGGTTGCTCAAAAAAGTACGGGACCTTTCGGTGCGTCTAGTATCACCATCTTGCACATTGCAGTATTTACACGTCCTTCTGGAACCCGGTCGGATAGGTTCTGCAACGTTTCGCATATATGTGCACATGGAAAGAGGAAAAATCTCTCTTCTGGAAAATCTATATAAAAGCTATCGGTTTGGCAGGTTTGGTTCTATCTATCTATCTATCTAGCTAGCTAGCTATCATCAATAGATATGGAATGGAATAAATTGTAGACATAGTCACAGACAAAAGGTAGATTAGACAATTCAATTTTTTAGAGAGGCGAGTATATATATATATATATATAACTACTGCTATAGAATCTAGATTGTTTGAAGCAAAGAAACAAAAGAAACAAAGAAACTAACAAACCAATCAACCAACCAGCACATATCGATCCGCGAATCTCTCTATCCATAACTGTATTAAATCGCACGCAAAAATATGACCAGGAGGTTGGTTGATTGTTATGTATGTATTTAGAAAATTTTCTTTCTGTTGCATGCATACATTATCAAGGAATGAGATATCTGTAAATCGAATTCATTTTGAGATGTCATTGAGGGTGTTGCATAATGGATTATATTTAGTATTAATTGTATCTTCGCTTACATTTCGCACTGTCGCATCTGTTTGATTAAACACTTGTTGCTTTCAATCTATTTTCCTTTCTCTTTGTCTTGCATCCTTCTTCCTTTTCCTTTTCCTTCATTCTATTCATCTGTTTGTCTGAGAGTAAACTAAACAAGGCAGATTCAACAAAGAGTGCCGTCATCCAAGTTTTTTTTCCCTCAATTATTTCATAACATATCTTGTCTTCATCAATTGTATTTTTCTTTATGGTTATTGCACAAGTACCTGATGTTGAATAGATCGAGTGTAAACACAAGTACTCATGCATCGTAAATCTAAATGATGAAGGTTGCGTCCTTAACTCGAGAGTAGTTACTGACGTAATATCGAATGCAAAGCGAGGATAGAAATGCTATAGTTGATTTAAGTTCCTTTATTACAATACCGAAAGTACACTCCTTTTTTACAGTCTAGTCATCGTATGTTTTAGGGAACTGGTGAAGGTCATTTGGTACAGAATTAGAATGCAATGCATGTATATACATAATTAATTCTGTTATTTCCGATGCAAATAAAACTACTTTCAGGTTTTATTGCATTTTTGTATGCTGAAGTGAGTATAGAGATGTTCTTGAATCAGGTCTGACCAGTAAGCTAGACCAATATACAGATCTTGTACATTATGTTTAGTGAGTCTATGGGGTATACAATATGCATATTTCAAGAATACTAAAAAATTAAAATGAGTTTGAAAATATGTATTTGTTTAATTTGACTCTTTAGGGTCGTTAGGAAAATTAGTTCCTCATACGAGAATGTCAAGGCAAACGAACATTTTGTAGAAGTAACTTCTGTAACCTTGACCAGAAAATATAGTCACATTTAATCAGTATACTGCACAGGCACTCGTTTCTGTCAGTTAAAAAGGAAAGCATTTGACTACTACCACTCCTCTCTTATCAAATGACACAATTTGACTATCTTTCAGATATTCAAACTCGTCGCTGATTCCTTTTCTAATTTTCGTATTGCGTGTGCGCGTTGAGCTACTCATAACTTGTATCATCATAAATGAGAAATTTCCAACTTTGGCCCCATGTAGGATTCAAGAATCTTGTTGATAATTTAATTTAATTTAATTGTAGTGTTTTTGTTAGTTTGTAACTTGTCTACTCTGAGTTTCGAGCGACTACACTTCCATTATGTTGCACAGCGAATAGGTTATTTTCAGTTCTGATTGGTCTCAGGACGTCTGAACTTGAACGTGCAATATGATGAGAGTGGCACACTGTACATATTATAAAACTAGTCCCGGCCTAATGTTTGGCAGACACACTTCCTTGGCGCCATGGCATTCATAATTCATAATTAAAGAAATTTTCTGAGTCACGTTTAAGTATTTTGAGAACTGGGTACGTTTCTCGCTCACTTCTCATTACAATCTGTGTTTGGAACATGATTCCTGAAGTTGTATCAAGTGAATGGCTAATTAGAAACTGACTTTTGCAACTACCACTGTTCTCAGATTAATGAAGGAATGTATCGCAAGCACTGTATCTCTCAGTAAGTACAGCAGGTTGCAGGCGATCGTACATTTGTCCCGGCATTCTAAATTCGCCGCAGAATGAGTACCTTTCGGAGCCGGTAACTTCAGTTTGGTGCAACGCAGGAAAGTCAACGATGGCGTGATGAATAGACAAAATATATCAACACCAAAACAAGCCATATATTATGGATGTGTGCCTTCAAAGACGGAAATAGCAGCAGGAGATCAAGGGTCAGGCGTGGAAGGAAGTTTTTGGAAGTTACTTCCCTTGTCTTTTGTATAGTATGATAGATAGGGATCAATGTCAGAAGGGGTCATTGGAGTGATCTGAGATATAACCTTTATCCTTCAGGTAATTATTATTGCTTTTTTTTCAACATCAAGCTCGCGTCAGCCACCTGTGTCCTAAAATACCCAGATGTCATAGGAGTTAAAATAAAAAAAATTTAATGAACAAATTATGCAGGTATATGAAAGTGCATAAGTTTGTGTTTCTATAGAATCTCTTCACCGTTGCGTTGTAAGGGGCGGGCAATTATGTGATCATCTTGGGCGCCATTTTGTGGAGTTTGCTGTGTTTTTTCGTACAAGTAAACTAAGTGTGCCAAACAACGGGATAGTTAGGGCGTGATACATGTACGAAGAATAAATTTCAATATGGATACAAACATATAATCAGGTTGGAACCTCCCGAAAAATATGAAATCTAAAATAACATAAATACAATTTTAGTACGTGTGAGAAACTGAGGTAAAATGAAGCTTAAAAAATCTGGATATATTGCTACATGACATACAATTACATATTTATATAATCAACACATAACATATAAACAAGAATACAAAGATTTTTATTTTATTTGCATGATCCTGTGGGGCTGTACCGTTCACGAGTAGTGTGTGTGATTTAGATTTTTAACTTAGCTTTAACAATTTTTCAGTCATATCGCTACGATGTCTGCAGTGTATCAGGTTATAGTGATGTCTAGCACTGGGGCATCATGCCGCAGACATGTGGCATGATGTCCCACCCCGTCACATTATCCTGACACCAGGCCGACCAGTCCTAACACTAACCTCTTAATGCTGAACGCCAAGCGAGGCAGCTGTTAGTACCATTTTTTAAAGTCTTTGGTATGACTCGGCTGGGGTTCGAACCGGCGACCTCCCGCATCCGAGGCGGACTCTCTAACTACTAGGCTGGCGGAGCGGTCCCGTTCACCAGCAGCGTGATCTTATCACAGTATTTAGGCTTTAGTGGGTACAATTGCATTCGTACACATACCATTTAGGTCATTCAAACACTGCAGTTTCCCACAGATTGGTTTGATAAATTTGATCTCATTTGTTTTTCATTCTGACTAGCACCATCGTCATTTATTTGCCAGCATATTATGAACCATCGGCTGAAAAGATTAGCATTTGAACTGAAAGCTATCTATAAACCTAATCTATCTTTTCAGTTATTTACATACAATCCCTCATGAACGTATCAACTATGAAGTCTTGCTAAATAAAATATATTTTTCATCGTTATTCAGTAGTTTTGAAACCTCTTCATTTGGAGCTCTTTTTTACAAATGTCTTGATAAACAAATGGCTTCCATAACCTGACACGTTATGGATCAAGAGTGGGTTATATGTTAAGTAACGAAACTTCCAATTACATTCCTTATTATCAACCCCTCTTTATCTACTGGCATTACAGTTATGTCGAACGATTTGTTGGAGTTCTTATTCGCTGAATTTGGAGTCTTGCCAAGTGACGCTTACCAACTATTCTGCTGAAGCTGTTCGACTTGCCTCTTAATGTTGAAGCAAGGCCGTCGCAGATGTAGTGTTATCAATCTACCGTACCCTATTTTCTTTGCGATAAATTTCATTTTAAATTTTGCAAGAATACTTTCCATAAACCTTAATGCTCTGTAATATTACCAACAGTTGTCCTCTCAAACGGAGTTCTTAATGATACTGTAACAACCGACTGGTTATATATTGCAAAATGTCCACAATACCAGCTTAATTTATTGGATTGACTGTAACACATTCTTAACAAGTAGCGTGTTATCTCAATGAGAAATTTATTTTAGTGCTAGTGTACTTGAGAACTGTAGTGGGAGACAGCAGCAGCTTTTAAAAGGATTTTTGCGTGATAATTACACACTTGAAATCAATGGTACTCATGTAATAATTCTACTTACAAAATTTGAGATTAATAATTATCTTTTCGAATGTTCTAGTGCTAAATTTAATATTGGCTATGTGATAAATAATGAATAATTTTGATTGCATATTCACTATAAGGCCGAATTTCTTTACTACATTGATGCTCCTCCTTTGCCGCTTCGACAGCTATATGGCAAGCGCTGTCTGCACCCGTATTTATAGACTCTTATTCACATCACTTGACTACGACCTCAGCTAGCCAATCGATGCTTGTCCATCTCAGGGCTAGCTAGTTATGGTGATCACCTGTTTCAATTGTACAAAAAGAAATGCCTTTGAACAACAAAATTTAGACAGAAGTCGTCCTCTCAAAGTCCGTGGTGTGCGTATTTGCTCTTAATCTTATTTGTACATTCATACCCATAATTCCGTAGAAATGAACAAGTGAATTTCGATGCGAATCGAGCGAGACTGCAATCTACCGATGATGCAATCAATCGTGATGCGGTTCAGAATAGTCCCTATCAAATTCATGCTTTTTTGCATATTAAAATAAAATTAAAAGTTCTGCATAGAACTTACAACAAAGAATATTATCATCAATTCTAACTTATTGTTAAAACAAACGAAAATAGACAAACATGTTATTCTTCTGCTGGGGTCACTGATTCTGTCAGAATCCTGAATCTCACTGCTTCGGATGGTCGAAGTCTCTGATTTATGGATTTATGGAATAGAAGCATATTTCTGGCTGGTAAATACTATATTCAGAAAGGTAATATAATTCGTTTCTTAAACTACTCATGAAAAATTGCAGCATGACTCACACATGGTACAACTTGGAAAGAATAGAGTACAATAACATGAGAATTTCTTTCCACTTATTGTTGACCTTATATGCCTTGTAGAGTTGATGCCATTCGCTGAATTCCTTGATACTCGTCACAGAAGTATGGAAATACAAACACCAGAAAACGTTTTATGCTCATATTTAGTATAAAGCACATATTACACAGCCATAGAAAATATAGACGGCGTTCTAAGAAATAGTGGGCGGGGCTGGGATATACCTTTAGGAATGGAAAAAGCAACTGACATCTGGTAGGCATTATCAGTGAAGAATTAAAATGATGTGATCAATGCCACAGTCTCATAGATGAAGAATTATTTCATACTCCAAACATTTAACTTGAAATATTGACACAATCAATGAAAAATAAACAATTATGCATGGAAAGCTTCATTAGTAATACCATAAAGTTATATTAATACCTTTGTTGAGCATACATTCCAAAACAATCGAGTGAATGAGTAGAATTTAAACCATGATACAGTATTCGTGTGAATGTGGATGTAAGACGAAAATGAGATTTTTTGCATTTTCATGTTCAAGGTGAGGATACATGCATATTTTCTGATAAATGATTTCTTAATGTCAACCTATACGATTATCACATTACACTTATCTTTACAGTGCTAAAAATAATGCTTACATACATCATGGGATCTGTGATGCTTTGTCATTTAGTAAGTCTACATTCTAATTCTTGTAAACTGTGAGAACACCAGCTAAGTACACAAACACTTATCGATGCGATTTAGTAAGATATCGGAAAGGCAGGTCACAAAAATAAAATCATTTCAGTAGCTCAAGGACTCGACAAATATTGTAGCAAAGACATCATAATTACACCATCCATTAGTCAGATTTTTCTAGTTCAGCAGTGTGTGTGTGTGTGTGTGTGTGTGTGTGTGTGAAGGGTAAAGGTTGCAGCGGAGCAACACAATGGTGGGATTCGAACGTGCACCATTTCTTCGGTCGAGAATTTAGCACCCTAGCCAGAGTCGCCTCGGCTCCAACTCTATTTATCTTCCAGGATGGCAGGTCTGTATCTCCCAGTCAGATCATAGGGTACATATTTACGAATGGTCTTGTATTTTTCTCACGATTTGCTGGAGAAGTATATGGATATTGCGCAAGTTCTTCAATCAATGACTAAGGAGCAATTACTGCATTCTAAATTAAAAATGTTATC
>JAECUM010011124.1:0-11769 GCA_016617855.1 Megalonaias nervosa | reverse complement strand
CATGTGTTTTGTTATTGATGATAGCTGCACTTCATCTACCTTTAAATAATAATTATTTTCCTTGGAGAACTATACATAACTGGCTTTGGACAAAGACATTTAGTGAAATTAATTCTAAATTGGAACAGACAGTACAAATTGTGATTGACAGTGAAAATTCTGGACACTTGTGTAAAACCTTCGTCTGACGTCATCATCCGCCATCTTGAAACGGAATTGAGATTCAGACTACTTCAATTAGAACTGTTTATTTACAGGACTTATGTGTTTTTCACAATTTTAGGACAAATTTTTGGATTTTCTTTGCAAATCGTAAGTCCTATTTCATATTTTCACCTTTTCACCGTGTTTTCTAGGGAAATAAATTATTTTTGTTAAAACTTACAAAGCTTGTTGTCTTCGCTCATTTCTTTATGTTACTTTAAACGAGCCGATACGTAACAAAGGATAGAACGAACAAGTCTGGATCAGAAGAATGTTTCAGTTTAAACGTATTTCTCAGCAGACAATTAGTAGTGTGCATCGTTCTGCTCTGTTATCAAACATACTGTGAATTAGAACAATCGACTCTGACAGGTAAAACGCTTGTCTGTGTGGATATTATAATGATACAGAGAAGACATAACCACTTCATATCAGAAACGATTTACTGAGCGAGGAAACTGTGTGATCAATGGCCGGATATCCGTAGGGATTTATAATGCCTGAACCGCGGTCCCGAGGCGGATGAGGCACATTATCTCCTCACTTTCTAGCAGTATCTCACGCGTAATACCTGTGATAGTGAAGTTCTCAACACTCAAGGATTGAACCCTAGCAAAAACAAAAAGCAGGATTTAAGACAAAACTAAATAAATTCATATCATATACATTTTATTTTGAAATGACTTTTAATGCAAGGGGAAAGAAAAAGCTCGGTGATGATCTATGTGTCGTGCGGATAATTTAAATTTAAACCTGTTTAAGTACAAATATAATTTGAAAAATGGATATTATCTAACCATATATAGAATAGAGAATCTATCCATCTATATATCTATCTATCTATAGGAAAATTGCATTCAAATATTTAATATTAATATTAAAATTTTGTTTCATATATTGCTAGATATGTTAATGGTATATGCTATTATTTTTTCATGTTTGCTTATCAGCAGATAAAGTTTAGCTGTAAGGAGAAAAATGTCTTAAACCATTTATTTATAGTTCATTGCCTTCCGAATAAACCATTGGCACAATCGCAACCACCATCACCGCTATCATGTACACACTCCTAAAAGGAGTAAACCCAACGACTAGCTTACCGATAGTGATTCTCGCCAATGAAACAAAATATATCATCTCTGTCAATGGCATAAAATATATCACCTTTTTCAGTGGTACAAAAGACAACAATAATGGTAAGTGGACATTGTAAACAAACTTTCATCACTAAAAGTATTACGGAAAGAAAGACCTTTTGATCTGGCCAGCGATGATTTAATCAAGGCTACAAATTGAAGTTTGATTTATTGCAGAGAATGAATATTGAACATCACTGGGCAATATTAGTATACTCTTTAGAGCCATATTGAAATTTTGGGGCATAAACTATTATACTAATAGGTGTTAAGAAACGTCCCGCTACTAACATAATAAATTTTCCTACTGATCGATAGGCGGTTTTCAAGACATTTCAAGAAATGTTTATGCTTGAAGGAAAGGGCAAAAAATACAGTTTTCTGGCCTGAGGCCAAGTTAAGAATAATCCTAGATTCTTGTACCGTTCTAAAAGACCGTGCTGCGCTCCGTTGCAGATTCGTTAAACAGGGATTTCCCTTTTTATGTTCACCTCTTTTATGCTGGGCTCTAATCACATTAATTCACCAGATTCTGAGTTAATTTAATTAGTATCTTCTCGCAGATCCGGCGAAGCGCCGTTGAAGGAACGCGTTCTATCAGCAAAACTTAATTAGTGCCTCCCCCGTCCCGATTGAGAAAAGGCAGTGTGTGTGTAAGTGCACTCGAACAAGTAATTTGTCCGGTAAACAGCCTGCGTCTGAATGCACTGGATGATTGAGTTTCCTAAAAATGACAGCAATGGGCCCCAGAGCTATTTTGGAATGGAATCAACATAGATTTTCAATTTAAGCAGAAAGTTCAGAACTGTGTCTCTTATTGATTTCCAAAGGATTCTGAAACTTTTTGGTCAGTAGTTTTTGCTCCATTGAAATATTTCCGGACTCTGTAGATACATTTCCTAAGTCAAGGAAATTCTTTTCATCAAATGTTACATTACAATACAGGTTCTTGGAAAGCTAGACTACTTTATGGGACTTTATTATATGTAATTCCATATCTTCTCACAGGTGCTTCTGGCAGAAATTGCGTTTTTGACTACATTTCAAATGAAACTGAGAACATACAAACACATGATAGAATTAAGGTTTCTTGTGAATGTAAAACCTATTCGAGAGTACTAGACAGAGACACGGTTATAAAAATGGACTGTTGTGAGAGTGTATGTATGTATGTGTGTGTGTGTGTGTATATATATATATATATATATATATATATATATATATATATATATAATGTCGATGCAAATTGACTATTTGAAAATTAGTAAATATCTCATATACTTTAATCTAATGAAGTGAAATACCTGCATGCTACGTGGTTTAAAGTAAAATTTCAATCGGTTTCTTCCGGTTTTATACCAATTATCTAGTTCCTTCACAAGATTAACTATTCCCCTCGCGTGGTGAACTAGCGACATAGCTTAAGAGCTAGTGCCCTCAATGATAAAGTCACGTCAAATTAAACAAACAAGTACCAAGGCCAGTTTATTGTGCGTCAGTAACATTATATTTGACATTACTCTTTACTCTGACACATATAGAAGTAGAAATTTACTTGTATGTTTCGCAAATGTGTGTGGTGTTTTTGGATTTTTAACGCAGCTTTAACAATTGTAGTCCTATCGATGTTGGCAGTGTAGCAGTTTATAGTGATGACTAGCACTGGTTCATCATACCCACAGACATATAGCACCATGTCCCATCCACCCGGTCACTTTATCCTGACACCAGGCCGACCAGTTCCAAGACTAACCTCTTAATGCTGAGCACCAAGCGAGGCAGCTTATGGTGCCATGTTTATAAGTTTATGGTATGATGTGAATAATATGTGGCAAAAACAATAGGAGCAATCTTTAAATCTTTGTAGTCAGATATAATTGCATGTGAGAAAAGTTCTTTACTTTGAACATGATTTATTTGTTCATTAGAGTTTTAAGAAAAGCTCTGAAAGAATCATTCAAATCCTCAATTTACCCATTTTAATATTTTTAAAAAGACCTCAATTTCTCCATGTTAACATTGAAAAAAGTCCTCAATTTACCCATTTTTACATTGAAATAAAAGTCTGAGAATTAGAAAATTGGCCAGTGATATAACTACCAAAAATGTGTAATTCAAAAGTGATAGTGTGATTTTTCAATCTGCTTTAAGACCCTTACCTAACATTACAAAGTTACAGAGAGAACGTTACTCAGTAGTTTTCATTTTCTTGTACTATGAAAATGTAGAGTAGCTTGTCTTCCGTCTAACTGATCTAATTGTCAAGTGAAAATTCGCTAGATATTTTAAAAATGCAGCCATCGTCACGTATTTTATCCGAATGGGTGCGCCGGTTCTGGCCTTTCTGCTAACGTCCGACATTCTTTTTCAGCTTTTTATAAGGTTTATAAAGATTACCTTGTTTTCAAGAGACTGTAATTTATTATTTACGAAAGATTGTGTTTACATTTTGTACGCATTTAACTGTCTGTGTTAATTGATTTTGCAAGGATATTAAGCTGTGGAAATGTGTTACTATCTTTCAAATAATATTATAGGTGCTGAGATCTTGCATTACGAACATCAAGTCTTTTAGGGTGCTTAGTTTGGGTTGAGGAAAGAAAGGTATTTTTTACGTTTGTAAAGCAGGAATAAAAAGATCTTTCGAGCCATTTTGGGCCAGGGACGCAAATGCATGTTGAGATATTTAAATGCAAGTAGATTTGATGCCAGCAAAAGCTCAGCAGTTGCACTTACTGACTAATCAGCTGTTGTCTTTTTTTTTTTGACCTACGGATGAAATAAACAAAGAATGAGAAGCCTTGAGCTCGATTCGGGAAGCCCGCTTCTCAATTCACTGCATAGTGTACACGGTGTTTGAGTAATCTCTTCCTTAAATTGCATGATAAATATAACAATAAACAGAATTATCAGATTTATGAGTAAGACTTTAGCAAGCACAAGTTAATTGCACATTTTAAACGCCATTGCTTGTACAAATTTGAGGTAAAACTCATAAAGGAATCAATCAGCTTTACCTTAAATCTCTTCTGCCACTATGGCCAATGGGAAACAGTGGTATTATGGCTTGAGGGGCATAGTCGGAGTACCTCCGATATGTCTACATCGGAAGAGTTTTGTCCCAGCGGTTGTCTAGGGATTGGACCTTAATGGGAATGTTATGCTTTTTATTGCTCATTCTATTAAGTTGATTGAGTGAAATTTATTTCGTTACGGGCACAATAACTTTTTTTATTTCTCTCAATTTATTGATTTCCCATGATAATTTTCTGAAATGGAGGAGTATAGCGATCTCTGCTATGCTGTCTCTGGGAATATCAATGTCACAGAAAACCAACACCGGGGATCCGGAAGGGGTTGAGGATAAAATATTAATAAGCGTTTTATTTAGCTTGAGTAACTACACGTGTCTCTTATTTAGGACACTGCACATTCAGCATATTTTGATCCTGAAAACTGCTTAGAGTATTCTTAAGTTAGTCTATTCAACCAGTCCCCAACCTACCTATCTCCCCCAAAACGAAAGAAACAAAATAACTTGTTTTTCTCTATCGTATCCTAGACTGGCGATGCAGATCCATTCATTGAAGTACAAAAGACAAACTGCTAGAACCTACTTAACCATAATTGAAAGGAATATGCACGGTTACATAGCGTGGTGGTCTAATTAAATTCATAAAGGCCATGAAGTTTAAATCTGGTTGCATTAATATTACCAACTTTACACTCTGTCAAGCGCTGAGACAGTTAACTTAATTTAAATTTTGTGCAATTTTAATTTCAAAGACACGTGGTTTCCCGTGGGGATGCATCTCACACCTAATGCAGGTTGTTTGATCTTTTACAATGTTAACCCGTATCCGACTTCACGATGTGCTACACCTTCATCCAATGGTCTGTCAGCTTAGGGAGCCATATTTCATAACATCGCGAAACCTGGCACTCCGTTTTCCCTCCATTATTTTTAACCCATGCCATTGCCGTCGTTGAGTCTATCATTTTCGCTAACCTTGGGAGGGAATAGAAAGAACTTAACAAAGCAAGCAGCAGATCTGGTGCAATATGTCATGACAGACGGCAGGAGAGCTTTATCTCTGCAAGGATGATGGGGCAGCTCAATTTGCGTGAATGTGACATCCGTCATAATGAATTATTTCCATGCGTACGAGAGTTAAAACTCTGTTGTTTTTTTGTTTTTTTTTCTTTTAAAGGTTTAATATTTTTGTTCTTAAGAGAACGGCTTTAATGTTTTAGTTTGATGAAAATATTTGAGGAAACATAATACAAGCGTTGTCTTGAAAAAGTCTAAAAAATAGAATTAGGCGGACATTAAAATGTCATCATAACATTAGTGAAAAGGTTTCTGTCAATAAATTTCCTCTTTCTCTCATCATGTCTGCAAGCGATCTTATATCTACTTTGCATCAGTGATATCAGTTTGATATATTTGCTCCAACTCTATTTCGATATTCAAACATATGTTGATAACGCGTACTTATATTCATTTTAGACACTATTTGAGATGAGGACTTCGAAACAAACACGTATTTTTAAAGTAAACGTGGAAAATGTTGCAAATTGTGGGTTGAAGGTACAAAGGAAAGCAGATGAAGTCCATAATTTAAGTGAATCTATTTTTCAGTCGAAATGTAGTATTTTATATGTATATTTTTTCAAACAGATTTCAGTTGTGGCAACCCAGGATACTATATGAAAAATGATTGTTTGGTCACGAGCAACCCCGGCTAATATGTAAACAATTGATTTTTTTTATCATTAGCAACAATGGCTAATATATAAACAAATGAGTATTTTATCATTAGCAATAATGGCAAATATATAAACAATTGATTGTCTCATCATTAGCAAACCTAGCTAATATGTAAACAATTGATTATCTCATCATTAGCACCCCTCGCTAATATGTGAACAATTGATTGTCTCATCATTAGCAAACCTAGCTAATATGTGAACAATATATTGCTTTATCATTAGTAACCCTAGCTAACATATAAAAAAGTGATTGTTTTATTATTAACAACGATAGCTAAAATATAAATAAATTATTGCATCATTACATTAGTTATGGAAGTGAAGGACACCTGTATATTTTGACATCCAATAATGTTAACAAATAAACTGCTGCCTGTAAGCAGTGTCATATCTTTAAACACACACACACACACAGAGAGAGAGAGAGAGAGAGAGAGAGAGAGAGAGAGAGAGAGATTTACCCAAATAACAAAGGAAGAGAAAACACCATGTTTAATGTGTTTTCCATATGCTTAAATACATTACTCAAATCTAGACTCGAAAAGAAAAAGAAAACTACTATATGAATGGTCAATATCTATGTTGTCATGATGTCGTTTGGTTTAGCTTTCACATACAGTCCCAAAAACATTTATAATTTGGTGATATATGTGGTAAGAATATATCCTTTCTGACATTTTCCGATTTTAAGATCGTACTATACATCGAGTCATTGAGTTTGCCTACATAAGTTATAATTTAGCAAGAAAAACATACACTTGTAGCATCACGCACTGAATTCGTGCTTCAAGAAGTTCTAGTGAAGTTTATAACTAAGACGGTGGAGCGATGACAGTCCTTCAGCTACAAGAAGCATATAAAACATTGTATCCCATACGACAAGTGGAGCTTTTAGCAGACCCGACGCACTTGGGAAAGTCTAATTTTAATAATGTAGACCAGCCATATTCAGCGATGCGATGTTTTCTTGTGCTTTAACACAATAGGCAAGAAACAGGTATAAAAAGTCCTTAATCACGACCTGAAGACCCGACACAGCTTAGTATCGAAAATAATACAAGGAAATGGACGTAATTTACAGAAAATAAAGTTGATGCTACCCAAATTTCTAAATGCGACAGTGCGTTGCTATAACGGCGACTGTTACTTCGATTACAGCGATACACTTTGGTCTGCGGTGGCGGGCAGAGACATAAATGGTGGCTCGATTCCAAATTTCTCAGTTCAGACAAAATCGCCAATTTGCAAATGGATGAGAATGTCAAGCAAATGCCACAAGAAATCCTGAAAATGCAGTTAAGTGAAAGCGCTTTAAAGACAATGAGACATTACGAAAAACAAATAAAATTCAAGCTGTGATCAGATCACTAGGTGTTTTCCTACCTCAAAATATCAACTATGCAAGCAACATTGAAGGAAGATGTACAAACCCTATGCACAGAATTAACAGCAAATTGAGCAAGTCTACGATAATAAAAGCCTCTCTAACACACAAAATCTATTTGCTCCTTTGATCAAATTAAAAACGTATCTTAACATCACAAACAGTACCGTGCCATACGTCAAGTCAACCCCCACAATCTCAAAAGACAGGGCAACCTAATATATTCTCATATCAATACAGAAAATTAGACAAAGCAAGGAAATGAGACTTTAGAAAAGAAGAATGATATATGCCAAAGTGAACGAGGAACACCAATACGACTAAAACTTATTGAAATACTTGGTTGTGAAAATAAAGTAATAACAACAACGACAACCCGAGTAGAACTGAGAAATCAGTAGCATTTGTTATGTACTGTGACATTTGCTTATCGCTGCCTGACAAAATCCATGAAGGGGTTCAAAATACTTAAATATAATAAAGCTCACTAAAAAAATAAAATAAATATATAAATAAAATAAATGTATTATGGATTCTTCAACCATGGTACATTGTAAATTAAGCAGGCATTATGGATTTGTACCAAACTTGATTTTTCACTATGACAAAAATTTCTAGAACAATTTGCACATCAACCAAGATTCAGAGACTGGGATATACCTAAATTTCTTGACAAGTTTTGTGTGTCTTTTTTATTGTGTATCATGATCTTTATGTGTCTTTGCACACTTGAACACAGGACAAAATTTTCATTAGGTTTAAGTGTAAGAAAATGTAATTCCATGCTGACGTATAGAACAGGAAATGGATGTACTAATGCAATAAAACTGAAATTATTGATTATTTTCTATCAACACACACTAAAAAGTATGCTCACATCTTAAAATACAGAATTTTTTTAATTTTAAATATTTTAAAACTTAGAAAAGAAATATTTAAAATTAAAATTTAATTTTTTTTCTATTCTGAATGCTATAAGAAATACATGTGCCAAGTTTTATGTATGTGTATGAAGCACTGTAGGTAAAACTGCCATTTAACGTTCGAAAAGCCTTGTATCTGATACGTCTCAGATCATCATTAATTTTCATCTATATTCCATGTATACATTTCTCTAAGCTGAACTCACACCACCATTATGTTTCCTATTTATTACATAATTCTCCAAGCTGAACTCACTCCACCTTTATGTTTCCAGTTTATTACATAATTCTCCAAGCTGAACTCACACCGCCATTATGTTTCCTATTTATTACACACATTTCTCCAGGCTGAACTCACACCACCATTATGTTTCCTATTTATTACATACATTTCTCCAAGCTGGACTCACACCACCTTTGTTTCCACTTTATTACATAATTCTCCAAGCCGAATTCAGACCACCATTATGTTTCCTATTTATTACATAATTCTCCAAGCTGAACTCAGTCCACCTTTATGTTTCCAGTTTATTACATACATTTCTCCAAGCTGAACTCACACCACCATTATGTTCCCAGTTTATTACATAATTCTCCAAGCTGAACTCACACCACCATTATGTTTCCTATTTATTACATTATTCTCCAAGCTGAACTCACACCACCATTATGTTTCCTATTTATTACATACATTTCTCCAAGCTGAACTCACACCACCATTATGTTTCCTATTTATTCCATGTATACATTTCTCTAAGCTGAACTCACACCACCATTATGTTCCCAGTTTATTACATAATTCTCCAAGCTGAACTCACACCACCATTATGTTTCCTATTTATTACATACATTTCTCCAAGCTGAACTCACACCACCATTATGTTTCCTATTTATTCCATGTATACATTTCTCTAAGCTGAACTCACACCACCATTATGTTTCCAGTTTATTACATAATTCTCCAAGCTGAACTCACACCACCATAATGTTTCCTATTTATTACATACATTTCTCCAAGCTGAACTCACACCACCATTATGTTTCCTATTTATTACATACATTTCTCCAAGCTGAACTCACACCACCATTATGTTTCCAGTTTATTACATAATTCTCCAAGCTGAACTCACACCACCATTATGTTTCCTATTTATTACATAATTCTCCAAGCTGAACTCAGACCAACATTCCAATAGCACTGGGATTGTTAGGGATGACAGTACCATTATAGTCCATTACACGCACGAAAATGTTTCGATTGTTGCCCAACATGATAATATTTAAAAGTTTATCAAAACATGTAGGCGTACTAGTTCCATTCGTGTTTCAATCAAAACGTACCGGGGTCATAGTTAAATTTCTGTTTCAATCAATACCTACTGGGGTCATAGTCCCATTCCTGGTTCAATCAATACCTACTGGGGCCATAGAACCATTCCTGGTTCAGTCAATACCTACTGGGGTCATAGTGCCATTCCTGGTTCAATCAAAACCTATTGGGGTAAGAGTGTCATTCCTGGTTCAGTCAAAAACATAGTTTCTGACGACTGATATAAAGTGTATACTTCTACCACACTGCTTTCATAGCCACAATAAATGCATCTAAGAAAAGAACTGTTCTCTCCCAATTATTCCATGGCAATAAATGCTGCCCCAGTCATGAATATTTCACAGTTAAAGGCACAGCAAAACAAAACCTAAACATTCATATACGACCTAATTAGATAGGTACTGACACACAAGCATTTTATCAGTGTACTGCATAGCTCTGTCGAACCATTTTGTGGTCGGAAAGGGTAGCATTTCTGTAGATTTGACACAACTAAATTTCATGATGACGATGGTGACACTGATCTGGATTCATCGGGTGAAAACCTGATATTTCAGGAAATGGCATTAAATGAATACTTTGAGTTCTTTTCAAGTTAGTTAAACCAAAATAAAAAATTATGGAGCCAATAGTTTTATTTTTAATATAGTTAATTGGTCCATTCAGGATACAAGATAAGATATAGCGCAACAATACTTAAGTTTAGATATGGACGGAGATATAAGTTGATCTGGACATAGATATACGTTGATATGGACATAGATATACTTTGATATGGACAGAGATATACATTAATGTGAATACAGATATACTTTGATATGGATAGAAATATAAGTTGATATGAATAGAGATATACGTTGATATACGTTGATATGGATAGAGATATATGTTAATATGGACAGAGATATACGTCATAATTGGAGCAAAATGCCTAGAGAATCTAATGTGAAGACGCTAAAAGTTCTACTTCCGAAGATATTGAATATCTGGGATATTCAGGTGCACTCTACTGTTTCGTATTTTGCATAGCGTTACATTTTTAAAGAAAACTAATTTTCCAGGTTTTCTCACTTGTTATACTGGGTATCTAAAAAGACATATCTCTTAGCTATTGTCAAAAGAACTTTTAACTCCATTTCTTTGGGTTATTATTGACGCGTGTAATTTGGGTTATAGATTATACAGCTTTGCCTAAGTTTTCAATTCAATGACTTCAGTAGTAAATTGTAAAACAAAAGCTTTTTCTACTTCTATATATTTTATAATTCTTTTATTGTACTTTCAGCAGCTGGTATTGTCGTGTCTGAATAAGGTCGTTTTCCCTATTTTAATAACTGCTCAAGATAGTGTACTTGAGACTAATTCAGGCTGATTGTTCGAGCACATGGGATCAGTCATTTTGGTTAGCTACGTGCGGAGATCTACAATTTCCACAGGTACAATACCTAAGGAAATTCCAGCCAGATTATATGAAAGTAACATAGAGGTATGCCAACATTCTCTCCATTATGAATGCTGCAAATGCAGACACCTTCGTCTTACATAGGTTACTATCTCAGAAGTTCATAAGATCTGTAGAGCTCCCCTCAGCGGTCATACGCAAGACTTTGCCACTGTTACAATGCGAAATCTTTTATTAGTTGCACTGCATTCTCTACCTTTGATGTGCAAAAATTTAACAGCACTAACCTGTATAGTTGCTCGAATTTGTCACTTGAATTAATAACCTGAAATTCCCCACAATATTTTGTATATATTACCAACTGGCATGAGTTTGGACATTTCCTGAAGTAATAAGATATTCGTAACTTCTGCTATAATTTAACGAAGACAAGTGAAATTGTTCATGCATTATTATCAATGATGCAAGAACCATTTCATGTCAATATCAAAGAAAGCATGACAGAAAGGTTTAAAACGATATTTACATTTTTTATTCTATAAGTCAAATGTATTTTTGTTTTGATGTAATTGCTATGCTGTGGTTTTCTTTAACATAAATCATCAGCAAAGGCTATA
>JAECUM010011123.1:0-28362 GCA_016617855.1 Megalonaias nervosa | reverse complement strand
ACAATATGGTAATTTTAATATGTATGGACTATACATCACGGCATTTCTAATAAAGAAGGACTATAGGATATGGCATTTCTAACACAGATAATCTATACCATTTGTGGTAGTTCTAATACTGACGGACTATACCATATGATAGTTCCAATAAAGATGGACTATACAATATGGTATTTCTAATACAGATGGTCTATACAATGTGGCAGTTCTAAAACAGATGGACTAAAGACTATGGTAGTTCTAATACAAATGTACTATACAATATGGTAGTTCTAAACCAGATGGACTATACAACATGGTAGTTCTAATACTGATGGACTATACAATATGGTATTTCTAATACAGATGGACTATACATCATGGAAGTCTTTAATACAGATAGACTATACAACATAGTAGTTCTAATACAGATGGACTATACATCATGGAAGTCTTTAATACAGATAGACCATACAACATAGTAGTTCTAATACAGATGGACTATACAACATGGAAGTCTTTAATACAGATAGACCATACAACATAGTAGTTCTAATACAGATGGACTATACGTCATGGAAGTCTTTAATACAGATAGACCATACAACATAGTAGTTCTAATACAGATGGACTATACAACGTGGTAGTTCTAATACAGATGGACTATACGTCATGGAAGTCTTTAATACAGATAGACTATACAACATAGTAGTTCTAATACAGATAGACTATACAACATAGTAGTTCTAATACAGATGGACTATACGTCATGGAAGTCTTTAATACAGATAGACTATACAACATAGTAGTTCTAATACAGATGGACTATACGTCATGGAAGTCTTTAATACAGATAGACCATACAACATAGTAGTTCTAATACAGATGGACTATACAACATGGAAGTCTTTAATACAGATAGACCATACAACATAGTAGTTCTAATACAGATAGACTATACAACATAGTAGTTCTAATACAGATGGATTATACAACAAAGTAGTTCTAACACAGATGGACTAAACATCATGGAAGTCTTTAATACAGATAGACTATACAACACAGTAGTTCTAATACAGATGGATTATACAACAAAGTAGTTCTAATACAGATGGACTATACAACATGGTATTGGTACTACAGATGGACAATAGAACTATGGTAGTTCTAATACAGATGGATCATACAATATGGTAGTTCAAATATAGATGGACTATGCAACATGGTAGTCCTAATACAGAATGACTAAACAACATGGTAGTCCTAATACAGATGGACTGTACCATATTATAGTTCTAATACAGTATCGTATCACCTGCTACATAGCAATACCTCTCAGAGATTGTAAATACATGAATAAATTCTAAACATAATATAGCCTTTTGCTTTATTTAATGAATGTTTATAAACGCAAATGCGTATTTTCATTCTTATGTCGACAAAGCCGCCTGTTTAGCAAACCGCGTCAAATCATCCAGCCTATCTCAGCCTACGAATGAAACGGTGAAAGTTTCTATCTCTAGTTTTGTGTGTGTGTCTGTCAACATCTCTGCATTTATCGTCTTCAGCCTTTTTGAGGAAAAGAAAGGGGTATAACATATGCGTTTCCGTCCGTCTGTCCATCACCCGTTCGATTTCGCTCTATGACTTGAAAACCTTTGTTGAATAAGGAAATAATCTTCGTTTACTTACTTCATACCGTCAATGTCACAGCTAAATATTATACATTTTAATTTAATTTTGAAGTGTAATTTTAAATTCATTGGACAATTAAAATATGAAACTTTGTATACTTATTCATCATCACTAGAATGTGTTGGCGTACCAGTCTGGAGTGCTATCTCCAAGATGAAGGTCACGGTTCAATATTGTCTTGCTTTCCATCATGCTTTACTTTCGGCTCTATTAATTTAAAGCTGTAAGATATATATTCGTGAAACTTGCTGGACTTGTACATCATTGCTAGTAGGTATGTTACCTAATTAAAATGTTTTTTCACGATATTATCAAAGCTGTCTGGGTACAGGAAAGAATCATGTGACCGTAATGCTTCCCAGACTGATAGCATATTGTACATACAGTCAAGATTTAATCTTTAAGGCCAACGTCATCGATCATTTTAACCCCTTTCTGTGCACTTTTTGTCTAATGCATTTTGGTATTGAACGTTGAAGTATGGTTACTTCCTATATCTGCCTAGTGTATGTATGTATGTATGTATGTATGTATGTATGTATGTATGTATGTATGTATGTATGCATGCATGCATGCATGCATGCATGCATGCATGTATGTATGTATGTATGTATGTATGTATGTATGTATGTATGTATGTACTTGCGTACCTACATACGTGTATGTATGTATGTATGTACGTACGTACGTGCGTATGTATGTATGTACGTATATACGTACGTAAATCTTTTTACCAGTGCTGATGCAATTATTTCAAAACATCTCTGTCAGATCTCTCGAAAAAAGAGAAGCAGACACAGAAAAAGATTTTGCTTCTGCGCAGAAATCGACAGGGACTAAAAGCGGTAAAATAGGTAAAAAGCAAAGTGTAAACTCAGAACTTAACTGGATTTTTATGGCTGATTTCCTCATTATTAATCGGCTTTGGTTGTTGGTAGTTACAATTATTTGCGTCCATTATATCCTATAAGATGCATGATAATTTTAAATGCTTAATAATTACTTGTAAACTTACTAGTTCTAATTTCAATTCATATTTACTGCCCTTGATATAAAAACAGGGCGTCTACCATCTTTTGGGTCATGGTTCCAACTAATTTCTATGGAGGATAACATTTGTGAAATATATACCTGAATGCAGAAACGCAATGCACACTTGCATATTTTATTATTGACAATTATTATTACACTGATGTGCGTTTCTAACACACTGGCTCTCTAACATACAAATTATGTCACAGAATTTATTTTTGTTTACATTTCATATAAAAGAGAGATAAATCTGGAGGCAGATGATATAAAAAACTACAAAGAGTGATCGAATGTATTAGCTTCCAACTAAGAGAGACACGGTTTCCTATAGATATTTAACAAACGCACATTTTGATGTATAAAATTATGCCCTGGGGACGCTTCAAATGCGGGAAACGTAAAGAAATTGCTTATCTCTCGCGCTATAAACAATAAAGTTATTGACAACAATGCCGTCAAGTTGTTTATTTGGAAAAATATGTTGAGAGTACAATGTATCTACCTGAAGAACATCCACGGTGATGATGCGAAAACACTTGAAATTAAGTTTTAAATTCATAGAGAGAGAGAGGACGCGACAGATATACACAGCAGCAGACGAGCAGAAAAGAAAGTAATATTTTTAAATAAATAAATAAATGAATGATGATGATGAGAGAGAGAGAGAGAGAGAGAGAGAGAGAGAGAGAGAGAGAGAGAGATCAAAGTGAAAGCAAACAAACTAGTTTTAGAGAATATGTTTTTACGTCCAAGTTAGAGATTAACATAAGATTGCTGTATTATGATCCCAAAAGCGTAAGTAGGGGAAGCCAAGTATATAGGAAAGCATTAATCGAACACTTAAAACTAGAATGTAGACATATTGGACTGAAAGTTGAAGCAGAAAATGTGTAGATATATTACCAAGACATAATAATGGATCTCATTATTCGTATTACATATCGATAGCCATTGACTCTAAAAACAGACCTAAAGTATAGATTAATTTGTTTGGTTATTGAAGAACAGATGCACAAGGAACGCCTAACTATAAAATAGTTTAGCACGTCAGGAATTAGAATTATAAATTTAGTTTTAATGAAGAAATGTTTCCTCGTTTTAGAGAAGAGAGGATTTTTACCAGCAGACAGGTAATTTTGTAGGAGAGGTAAAGGGAGATAATATGGAATAAATATTTTACGACTTTTCTCTATACGACAATAAGACGACTTCTAGAATTTGCAAAATAACAAGCCTTGGTTTTACATAAATTTTGGAAGAAATTTATAAGCGAAAATCCTGAAGAAAAAACATTTGATTAAGAAAAGGAAATATTAAATAAACTGAATCACTAATACATATGAAAAAATCTAACTCAAATTAATAGTACCTTTTGATTAAGCTTGGTACCATAGGGGACTTAATGCACTTATTCGATAAAACAATTTAGTAACAGAAAGGGTAGCGAATTATTTTAAAACAGACTGTCAACGAATATAGCTTTTATGGAGAAATAAATCCGCTGCCAGACCAATTTTAGAAAAAAAAAATAAGTTGTGAGATTGAGGTATTTAGGTCTGTAATTGTACAGTTCGACTTAGCTATAAAATCAATACGTGATCAATCTGACCATGATATAGAATTGTACCATAGACCTAGTAGCATTACGATAATGAAGATATAACAAACTGTTTGTATTACTGAAACGATGTTTGAGTATTACATACAAACAAATTACATGCAAAATTTGGCCAGCTAAACACTGAAAGCTAAACAGGACTGCATCCATGTTGACAACAAAGATAACAAATGCTTGTTATGTGTTATTGAATCTTCTTTGGTACGACAGATAATAATGTAACTAGGCCAACAACATATAACAGAAAACCCTCGCACTGGTTTTATAAATGATTGATTATAATTATAGATATTATTAGTTTTGAATATGAATTAAAAAAATCGGCATATGAAATCGTTGGGCAGTGGAGAAAAGAAAGAATAGAACGTCTATAACATCAGTTAGAACTTGTCAAAGTAAAGGAGAGATACAAGTTGATAAGACAATTATAACTGACTGGAAAACTATCATTTCTGCGTTGTTTAAATATATTTCAGAATTAAAATCCTCACAGGTATATAATCATGCTCATAAAATACTTTTGTATTCAGTGTTTGTTATTGTTATGATTCAAAGTTAAAATGTAAGTCTTATAATATGTTATTTAATAATATTCCAATCTTGCCAAAACGATATAAAAAATGCATGAAGCGGGATCTTTCACAAGATTTAAAAATGTTCAAAACAAAGCCAAAGTTCCTGTGAGTTATTTTTTCGGAAGCATAATGGTTCCGATAAATGATTACAAGAAGAGTCCCAATGAATCATGGACAGATAAAAATGGTTAAATACATTCCGGCTTGATTTTGCTTGAAAGTTGTGTATGAGGAACTTTAACCTAAAAACCCCAAAAGTATTATATTTAAAATAAAAAGCATTTTAGTTCAACTAACATTTGTCACATTTGTAAAAATAAAAATAAAAAAAGTAATGGATCACAATCTACCTCCGTGGTAAATATAGAGGACCAGCGCACAGTTATTGAAAATTAAATAACAAATATCGTAACTATATACTTCACCTCTATTCATTAAGATGATAGCAACGAATACTTATGAACAAGAAATCATTATAATATCTAGCAAGAAGTTACTATTATATCCAGCAATGATAGAAACTATTTGATTTTCAAAACTGTTTCTTTTAGATACGTTGGAAAAATGGAAAATATGTTTTTGTAAAAAGATTAATACGAATTTTAGATAGCTTTCTTTACTTAGTGAATATATTAAAATTTGGAGCAATGCGATTGGAAAGATTAAGAAAACAAATCTACCCATATGAGTACATGGATGCTCTCAACAAGCAAAGAAACAAAACTACTTAAATCTGAATGTTGTTATCGAATTTGGTAAAATCCGGAATTACGGAAGATGATTGCCAATACGTAAACCATGTAAATAAAGAATTTAATTAAACAAGAACTGATGGAGATCTTCACGACTGTTATGCGAAGAACAACACACAAATGATGTGTGATATATTGGAAGACTTTTTAAATAAGTGTATCTAAAATTATAACTACATCATACACATCGTTTTAGAACACATGTAATAGCTCATGACGCTAGTTTAAAAAGAATTGGTGCCAAACTTGATCTCAATGCGTGAGGTCATGGGTTCGATCCCCAGCCTAGTCATACCAAAGACTTACAAAAATAGTACTAACAGCTGCCTCGCTTGGCGCTCAGCATTAAAAGGTTAGTGTTAGGACTGGTCGGCCTGATGTCAGGTGGGACGTCATGCTACATGTCCGCTGCATGATTCCCCAGTGCTAGACATCACTATAAACTGCCACACTGCAGACAACGTAGAGATACGACTGAAAAACTGTTAACGCTACGTTAAAACTCAAAATCACACACACACACACACACACACACACACACACACACACACACACACACACACACACACACACACACACACACACACACACACACACACACACACACACACACACACACACACCTGATCTCATAACTTACTGAAATATGTTTCTCATGATTGAATCAGGAATTATTGGAGGAATCAGGATGGTGGTGCTTAGTCATGCTGAATTAAATATTAGTATGCAAAAGGAATCCTGCGCATGGATGGAGAGCATGACTCGTCTCCTCCGTAATCTTGCATTGATTGTAGAATTACAACAATTTTTATGACTGGGCTATGAGCCCCAAGAAATAGCCCGCAGAAAACTTTTAATGGGCATGTAAACAGATAAAAACTATCGCAGAAGATATAATGCATTAGAAAAATGACCATTTCTGGAGCTGATTTAGAAATTTCGGTGCATTTTTATATCTGTTTTAAGAATTTTTCACTAGCATTTAAAAAAGACTAGCTTCTGATCCGAACGAATAATCTGCATCACAAAGGAAATCGATAGACGAGAAAAGAGGATCAAAATGTCCAGTATATAAATTATTATAGGCGAGAGTGTATGCTAAATAGAGCAATAAATAACAAGAAAAATAAAACAAAGGCGAATTACAGTGGTTTACTTTGATGATTTTTAAAAGTGAGCCGCTTGTCAATGATTGCTCAGTCCTAAATTATTTATTGCAATTATACTTCACAAATGCTGCAGAAATAAGGTTATGATTTCAGAGAAATATTTTACCCCGGTAGAGATAGTTTTTTTATACTGGAAGAGGATATTAACCGTAGCAGAGAATGTTTTATATTAAAGAATAACCATAATATATGATGGCGAAAAATTCGCAGATAGATGTGCATAGTATTTTGAAAGAATGTATGGGGACCTCTGATTGTGGTATTATTCTACCAGATGACTGGAATGTACAAAAATTACTGAAAAGATTAAATCGTTGAGTACGGATGATGATCATGATGATGACGACATTGACATATCAAGTACATGTAGTTGCTTGAGTAATGAAGACCACCAACCGTAAATCAATTAGAGAAATATTTTAGTATTAATATAGCCAAGGCATCCACACTCACAAGTCTTCAGAGGATATTAAAAAAAATGGAATAGAAACAAGCAGAAGAGAAGCAGAGCAAGTACTTGAAATAATTTTCAGAAGCATTTACTAAAGCAATGAAGCAAATACTAGTGAGGACATTTTCAACTGTCTTCGATATTTGTAACGACAGCGTCATGAAATGGTGTCTAACGGACACAAAAAAGAACAAGCAAACCTGGACCCCAGTAAAAGGCTGAGCATGGTTCCACGCCAGACAGCTGAACATTTATAACATTTTGCGTTATAGGCTGGATAAATATGTAACTCCCCACCCCCACCCCAAAAACCCAGCAAAAACCCAACAAAAAACAAACAAACAAGAGTTGGAGGTCATATAGGACTGTTATTAAACAATATAGGTAAGATTATAAGTGATTACTAAACTAAATACAATACAGAAACACAATGCATAATAGTAGAATATTAAATATTTAACATGTTAGTGCGAAGCTTCTACAGGGCTGAGTCAGCACGAAAGCAATGGAATGAGAAAGATCCCCGATTAGCTTTGTAATGCATGGTGAATAAGTAGTATGGATGATGTGTTTCACGTGTTAGGCACAAGCTAAACTTGAGTTTTCTACTTTTCAGGAGTCATCTTAATTTTATGCATCCAACATAATTAAAAAGGAAAGAAATCATAGCCAGTCATCAGTATGAATTAAGAAAATATTTTAAGAATTAAATATATAATAGCGACGTTTTAATGACTAATTGAGAAATAATAATTAATGAGCGTTTTGGGGAGCTACTGGTCAAACATAGCAATTCAAGGGTCACGACATACACGAGATGCAACCGTCGAAATCTAAAGATTGAATATTATTGGAAAGTTAAGACACATCTCAAGTAAGTCAGGATAACATGGACAAATCACAAGAAGAAAGTCAGGAATCAACTACTTCCAGATTTCTTCAGTTGATTGAGTTCTTCATTGATTCTGAAGAAAATACAGAATGAAAAAAAAAAACACTATTCGAAAATGATGCTGAAAAGAGTCGAATGTCTGGCGATATAAATGTTGATATGGAAAAATGTGTTGAGACATTGAAAATGTTGGACGAGTTCATGAACTGGAAATGCCAAGTGATATTTAATCTATAACAATTATGAAAAAAGAGGTCAGAATTTAATTATTTGGAGGAAAATGGATTGATATATACTACAAATCATTTGTATGATCTTGTAAGACTTTGGAAACTTGCGAGTGAACATCCAAATTGATTGACAATAAATATTCCCGCCAGAATCATTTTTAGAAATGTTTTATTAGATATTTAAAAATTATGAAACGTATTTGTACAAACGATTACATCATGTAAACGTTACATGCTATAAGTGTGACAAAAGAACAATGAGAAAGTGAAATGTATTAGTTCTATTCAAGAACGCGATCGACAATATATTAATCATCACAATAATATTGGTGTTTCAAATAGGAAAGGAGAGAGAATTTATTTACAACTGCACACAATTTATTAACAAACAAGCAGTTTCGACAAACGTACATTTTGCAAGAGGAATGAAAGATCGACACAGGAAATAGCAATATAGCAATTAAGATACAAAAAGGCAAGTAATCAGAAAGCAATTAAAATGTGATATTGTTAAACGTTTAACCATGCTTCTCTTCATATAGTACTAGACGCAAAATTTTATTTTATACAGCCTAACACTACAGTACATTTATTTTGCGTAAAATAACGTAACAAGTCATATCCGACACAAATCATCTCGTTGATATACCTTAAACACAAAAATAGTTTTCTTTATCTTCATCATACCATGTGCTGTTAAATTAAAGCAGTTGTCTTCTCACTCCTGCTGTTTTCTGTATGATAAATGAATAATATTTTGTTCTAGTTTTTAATTTAGCGTCCAACAGTGTAGTACGACGTCCGCTGTATTTTCGTAGTATAAAACGATGTCTGGCAGGCAGGTTTATTAGCTCTGATAGATGTTCAAAACATAAAATAATTAAAAGGGAGAAAATCTTAAAGTACTAAAAGGGATATCACTTTGACGTACTGAAAGGGGGAGCACTCTGATGTATTTGCAAGTGAAAGCAGTTGAACCCCGTGACATTATCACGATGCTTTCGAATCTTTAGAAGCGCCCCAGTTTATCCACCATAGATACAGTGAAACCTCGAAATCAAGAAATATGTGGTGCCGCTAAGGGGGCACTCGTCAGTTATTATGTATTTTTGAGAGAGTGACGTATGTATGGTGAAGTTGTTTGCATTTAAAATATGCACAGTGGAGAGAATGTTTGCATACCTCTATGCTACTTTGATGTAATGTGACAGTTCTTTGGATATTGTACATTTGGAAATTGTACATAATCTAAACACACTGCTAACTAAAATACACCATCCTTAGCAGCTATTAAAATAGGGAAATAATTTTGCCAGACTAGACAATACCAGCTTGTGAAAGTGCAATGAATGAGTTACCAAATATATAAAATATGAAAAGAGCTATCGGCTCCTTTTTTTACAATTTACCTCTTAAGTTCAGGAAGTGAAAATGACCAAGTGGAGCTAGCATTTTTTTGAAAGATGCACATCTGGAGTAAGGCCAAGCTGTATACTCTATAACCCATATTACACTCATCAATCATACACCAAAATAACAGGAATAAAAGGTTCTTTGAACAATACTTTAGATATTTAAGGTCTTTTTCTAAATAGCCAGTATAACTGAGGAAACCCGGGGAAATTCTTTTCTTTAAAATTCTAACCCTTATGCAAAATACGAAACTGCAGAGCTTCATCTAAAACATGTTCAAGATAGAAGCCGTTCGAGATAAAGATATAAAGGGAAGTAGCCGAATCTCTCCACACAATTTAGAATGTTTTAATATTCCAAATAAAAGAGGTTTAGATAATAATGATTACTCAATCAAGACTTAGCTTCCGCTCTGCAGCATTATACCTTGTATGGGGTTTGAATTTTAAGGAAAAAGAATTTCCCATATTTTCCTCACTGGTCACCCTGGTTATTTAAAAGGAAAGACCTTGTATATTTTAGGTGTTTACAATATAACTTTAAATTCTCCTTTTTGGTCTGTATGATTCATATGTGTAATATGGGTTATAGAGTATACAGCTTGGCCTTTTTTCATCTGTGCAACTCATAAAAGATTGCTAGCCCAACGTGGTCATTTGAACTCCCATGACATCAAAAGTAGATTGGAAAAAAAGAATAAAAAGAACCGATAATATTTTATACTTCTTATATCCTTTATTCATTCATTTATTGCACTTTCAGAAAGTGGTATAGTCAACTCTGACAATATTCAATTTTCTCTTTTCTAATAACGGCTAAAGTTAATGTAGTTTGGACAAGTTCGGGCTCATGTTTCGAGCACTTGCGAGCAGCCATATTTATCGGCTGTCTGCATAGATTCCATAATTATCGCATGTAAAGAAATTTCAGTCAGAGTGCATGAAAGCAGCATAGAGGTATGACAACATCCGTTGCATTGTGTATGTTGCCAATGCAAATAACGTCACCTCACACCGGTCCTTAAGACACATATAATAACTGTAGAGCGAAACCATAACATATCCCAGTCATCTACATGAATCTATTGTTTCCTAGCATTCACCATAAGGGCACGCTTCCTTGTTTCACGATATTTTGTAACGATCTCAATCATTGTGTTATTCGCTTCCTAAAGCAATAGGATGTTCAACCTGATTAGATTTAAGTGTTCATATTTCACACGGGAAAATTTTTATGTGTTAGCTACTTCTTGCTTCTTTGTTTGTTTAAATGTATGCATTAACATGTCCAATAAATCTTGATAGGTACCAAACTCTCTGAAATAAAGGTCTCTTCCATTCTGACCTTAATGTTTACATTCTAGTCTGTTTGAATTTGGCAGCATAATGCAGCAGTCATCACCACTTAAACAACCTTATGAAATCCATTTTTCAAATCAAAACCGGTTTGTATCATTCCGTATAGTCATTTTCCTGGTGACCCAAGTTAATTATTCGACTCTCCAGTTTGCTAACGCAAACAAGATTCACTAGAAAGTCGACAAGAAGAATTGCACGAAACAAATTTATCTTGACATAAAGGTGATGTACTGTACTTAAAGCCATTGGAAAATCATTGTCGCTTTCGGATCGTAGTAAATTTTAATGTTTGGGACAAGGCAAGGATGAAGGCCGAGGATGTTCCGAATGCATGTCTGAGGTAACTTTCGAATATGTGAACCCAAATGAGGGCAGCGCTATGTCAAAGAAGCGTCCATAGCAACTCAACAAGAAACCATTGATTGATTGTGAAATCGTGGATACCAAAAAGTCACATTTGAAGCTTCCAAATTGTACTGTTTGTTAAAGACAAAATGCTTCAAATAAAGGAGAAAAAAAGAGCACAATAGTTTATAGAATTTTGCAGGAAAATGTCCACAAAAATATATGTCACCCAAAAGTATATCTTATGTATTGATATACAGTCTATCGAAGACACTTTCTGAAACAAGCATACTGTATAGACAGCGAATATTTAACAACGCAACGCTAAAAATATTAGACACATACGATTATAAATACAAATTACTGCACAATCCTTCGGAGCCATAATAAAATTATGCATCATCAAATGCCTTCATAGTTTCTCTGAGTCGTTGCCAAGTTAGTGACCGTCTTTCAAAAGGTTTGAAATTACATTTTTCATTTTGGCAATGAAGGAGTTTTTCTAGAAAGTAATTACACAAAATGAACACTAATATATTTTAAGCAAGCTCTCTCTCTCTCTCTCTCTCTCTCTCTCTCTCTCTCTCTCTCTCTCTCTCAGGAGGCACGAGACAAAAGTACAAAGCACGCAGTTTTATTTGGTGAACACCGAAAACAATTAAGATGATATTCAGCATAAACTATATTTGATTATTATACACAAACTCAGGCGTTTAATAAAACATGTTGATCCAGAAAACTGATACTTCATCATAAGAAAACATTTTGTCCTCTGACATACACTGGATTAGATGTCACCAACAAAACTTGAATCTTGAATCTGTCAGTCTTATTGGATGAAATTAAGTATGTTCTAAGATGTACCAATCACAGATTCTAAGTCTAGTCTCAAAATGTTAAGACATGTTTGTGACTTAAAAAGGTTCTTACAGCATTAGGTAAAGATGGGATGTAAACTCCCCATATTCGGTACACAACTGTTGAAAAACGATAATTCGCAGTTTTATGGGATATGCACAATAACACAGAAAATCAAAATTTGTTCTGAGTAACGAATACTCTCGAAACTAGAAACATCATTAAATCTAGAATTGTTGATTTGCACATTGACAAAGACTATGATTCAGTGAATTTATTCACAAATATTTTGATTTTAGAGTATTTAATAGAACAAATATCTTTAATGTCTAATACATAACAAATTAGACTTTCGGTAAATATCCATCACTTACAGAGGCAGATCCCGCAAAAGGAGAGCAAACCAGTGCCTTCTCCGCCCTCCCCGAAAAGAAAAATGAGCCAGAAGAAAACGGAACGTCCGTTTAGAGCAGGTTTCTTTACAGTTCAATGGTTAGAATTATGCCCGGGAAATGCTTAATATACAGAAACGTCCGGGAGCTTCGACTCCTGGTCCCCGACAAGGGGATTCGTCCCAGAGACCCTTCTCCTTGTTTACGTTGCCCGAAACGATAATAAATGATATGTCTGGGTAACCAATCCCCTACTGCATGATTGTATTTTATTCAATTTTATCTTTATATGGTTTTCCGTTTAAAGCTCTGGCCTTAATTCCACCAATATGTGCCTTTAGTTAAGTAAAGACGTAAGCCTTCTAACCGGCTAAGTTCAACTTGGACTTCTATTGCAACCAATCAGATCATCGAACTCAAAACTTGAATTTAAGTCTAGAATTAAGTTATATTGGTAAATGTCAGGCCTGGACGTTTACAGTCATGATCTAAAAGGTCATATCATCTTTAAAAAATACAATCGAAGCTTGACATTAAGACCTTACCGGTCAGTCAGTCGTCATACAGGTACATTTGCTTTGTTATGCATAAATGGGATACATGAAACTTAATCTTCATACATAGCAAGACATTAAATGAGGTGGTGGGTGCAGTCGCTTCATCTGTGTACAGAATGTTAAAAGTCAACAGAGGGGTCAGAACACATTTTTTAGCTTGCCGGAAATTTCGATAAAAGAGTAGGGTGGGCATCAACCTACGAATATATTATTTGGACTGAAAAGCGAGACTGTCATAATGGAATCCTCGTTCCGACGGTATTTATTGGGAATGGCAACATGGTTTTCCATTTACATTGACGAACGATTGCTCTTGCTGGAAGTAAGACGTGTTGAAGAAGTTTCGGACATTGAGACCGAGCTGGATTTAATCCTGTCCACCCTCTTGACAATTAGCCCGTATAACTCCTTCCTGAAGCGTTGTCCACTGAGGCAGTACAGAATGAAATTGATTGAGGAGTTGATGATGACGCCCAGTTTTGCGATGGAGAACGCCTTGTCTACCATTTCGTGGTTTGCCTGAAATATGTTATCACAATAATAAATGGTTTAGCTTGCATACCAAATGGTTCAGCTAGAAAGGGTAGAATGCATGTGCTGTAAATAAGCTGTGATTGTTCATGTAGGCGAAGCTTAAATACATAACCATAAAAATCATCTACTAGTTGATGTCGTATGTAAATTAGACTCTCAATAGCCAATCGATATTGATACTTGCTAAATCACGTGCCAATATTTAATCACTGTGCGAAGATGTTATCAAGTTTGGTTGGGCTATTCCGATATTCTCGATGACAGACAAGATGGTAGTAAGCCTAAGCATTATTTGTTCGTATTGTTTCTGATATTGCCTTTCCCCTGTGAAAAACGTAATTTTAAGAACAATTTCGACTGAAACTATTATGGTTATAAATGAATGACCCATTATGAAAATTTTTAGTTCAGTAATACAGCAACAGTCAAGTTTTTTTTAAATCGTTTTCATTTACAATTAACACATGATTCAATTTGATATTTTTTTCATATACAGCGGAGAAAATACTCGTAATAATTAGTATACGGAAAACGATCTTTCGTAGAGCCACTCTTTCTTTTATGTACAGTGCCAACCATTTGTTTTCGTAGTATAAGGCCATACATCTACGCTATTGCAACATGTCAGCAAAGTGGAATCGGTCAAACGTGCATAGCAAAAATGGTACACAACTTGACAGCCAAAAAGCAAATATATGATCATTTTCTTAAAAATATTTACATACCCCATTCGGCTTCATCATGAAGAAGCATTGAGTGATACACTGAAGGGCAATCAGGATCAGAAACGCGAAGGTCACGGTGAGTAGAAGACGAGTGATTTGAGCCTCCTTTTTCTTCGTCTTTTCTTTCATCTCCTCCCCTCTTGCTTTATCCATTTTTTTGTTCGCCAGCGACACTTCACGGATGATCAGCATATTGAGAATGAAAATCGTCATCCATGGAACAAGGACTAGAAACATGCAATGCACCCAAAATTCATATTCATCACTTCCGCCAGTTTTGCCGAATTCGGCTTTGGTGAAGCCCGGATCATCCGGTTTTGCTCTATCTTCAACGGCAACAGCATGAAAAGTCCAAAAGTGGGGCAGGTTGATGATGAAGCAGAGCAAGACGATGATCCCGATCCCGGTCAATGCTCTTCTCTGGCTACACATCGCCTGTAAAATAACTGATTCTTTAGCATTTCTGTTATTTTATTTTGAATTTGAAAGCGCACTTTCGACATTTGACATTTACTGCCAAGTACTGATACAATTCAGTGTTTGTGCAGACAACATTCAATGCTTACGATTAAATGTTGTACAATGATAAAAATGTCGAATATCGAAATTTGTCATTTGATACGGTATGCACGGATTTGTTTGTATTCATCAATGCATGTAATACATTTCTGAAATGATTCGAAAACCAGCATGTTACAATAAATTGAAATAGTTTGTTTGTTATATTGTCATGCTTTCTCATATCATTTTGTATTTTTAACATCAAAGAAAATAATTTTTAAAAAGTGTAGTACTCCTTGCTCTTATGTAAAACTCCATCGGAGGAGTGTGTGTGTGTGTGTGTGTGTGTGTGTGTGCGCGCGCGCGCGTGCGTGCGTGTGTGTGTGTGTGTGTGTGTGTGTGTGTGTGTGTGTGTGTGTGTGATTTGGTTTTTAACGCAGCTTTAACAATTTTTCAGTCGTATCGCTACGATGTCTGCATTGTGGCAGTTTATAGTGATGTCTAGCACTGGGGCATCATGCCGCAGACATGTAGCATGATGTCCTACCCAGTCACATTATCCTGACACCAGGCTGACCAGTCCTAACACTAGCGTCTTAATGCTGAGAGCCTAGCGAGGCAGCTGTTAGTACCATTTTTATAACTCTTTGGTATGACTCGTCCGAGGTTTGAACCCGCGACCTCCCGCATCCGAGGCGGACGCTCAAACCACGAGGCCACCAGAGCGGAAGAAGAATATTCATTAAAAGTTATATATTTAGAACAAAACTAAAGGTAACAGTATGTTAGAATTTTGATCGAACCTTACTGTCGAACTAAACACATAAAGGAGACGACCATTACATGAACATTTTGTGATAGATAGATAGATAGATAGATAGATAGATAGATAGATAGATAGATAGACAGATTGGTAGATAGATAGATAGATAGATAGGTAGGTAGGTAGGTAGGTTGGTAGGTAGGTACGTAGGTAGATAAATAGATAGATAGATAGATAGATAGATAGATAGATAGATAGATAGATAGATAGATGATAGAGAGACTTGCCGATAAACTCTCCATTTTACTAATGTGACTAATTGTTAGTGTATATATTCAATTACTGTAAAACATTATTTGAACATTCATGCTAATAAATATTGTGTGAACTATCATTAGCAATAATCAACTTTAAAAGGACACGATAGTTAGCCATATGTTACTATCATCATACAATTATTACAAAAGGATCAACTAGCCGCAGGAATCTTACAGCAGCAAAAAACATATATGCAGAAAAAGACAGAAGAAGAAGAAGAAGAAGAAGAAGAAGAAGAAGAAGAAGAAGAAGTCGAAAAATAACGCTTCGTTTGATCAGAAAATATCCTACTACCTTGGAATAGCCAATCCAACACACTTGGATGTATCTGTCAACAGTGACGCCAACCGTTATCCAGATGCTACATATGACAAAGAGGAAGAAAAACGGGTAACCAATGTAGGAGAAAAAGACACCGTAAGAGTACGGAATCTTGATAGTTGGTTCCATCATCACAATGCTGTCGGTTACGAAGAAAAAGACAAGGACCCCAATGTCAGCAACAGCTTGGGCGATGAGATAAATGCCTACAAAAAATGAAGCTGGTAAGATGTCACTATATATATATATATATATATATATATATATATACATATATATATATATATAGAGTTATATAGGTTATATATATATATATATATGTTGCTATATATATAAAGAAGTATTTTACAAAATAAATAATTATATTAAAATTTAAATTATTATATTTTAATTATTCATCATCCATATTATTAAAATATTGTCATGATATTGTTTCTATCGCTTTTTCCTATTTTAAGTTTATTCCACAAATTAGAACAATATTGAATTCTTGTTAAATAATTGTAGAAGGGGACATATTCAAATTTCACTCTTTCAATTGAGTTTATTTTTTAAATGTATTTATTTTGCATTTAAGAACTTGATATTGACAGATAAATTAAAAAATCATAAACTATGAAAAAGATTATATACAATCTTCATTATGTTATCAATTTAAAATATATTATAAACACATGCATTAAACATAATAATAAAACAGCAATAAAACTGTATCTCTATTTATTCGTAAAGTTCTAACAAGAACGTATAATACTTTGATACTTCGCGAGAATACGATTTGATCTAGAAAAGTCCAGAAGGATCCTCGGAGAAGAGTATAATGGTCAATGTACGATTTTTCCTGTCAAGATCTGACAGAACCAATGTATAAGCAATATTACTTGCTTAAATATTTTTAGGGGTTAACATCGTATTTGCTCACGCAGATCAGCACCAAATCTGCTACGAGCTTGTCAACGACGTTAAGTTCTTTGACCAAAGCATCAATGCTGTACACCTCGCTGCGTAAACATGCCTTAATCTGGTTGTCACAGACTCGTATTTACATATTTCTTTTTTGTTTTGTATTTTTAGTTCAAACTTTCTTAAACACGCATGGAAAGCTATGCCAATGGCAGACATCATAAAAATGATTTAACATTGTGCCACCGCTCGCGACGCAAGTTGTGCTCATTGTGATCGAAGTTTAATAATCAAATATGTGATAGGGCTATACTATCTAAATAATCGTTTAAACAGTAGGTTCGCTTGTCTTAATAACAGTAATACACAATCACTTCTTCGCGAGCTTCCTTTGATATGGTTGAAGGCGATTACATTATTCATTACTAGAAACGGTATCGATTTTGTCCAAGATGTTAAAGTCAAACGCTCTTATAATGTTCTGCAGTTCGTCGTGGAACAGCTTTCTCAAAATATGTTTATGTTTTTCGGGGTTTGTTCGCATTTCGACTGATGCCTCTGGAGTCGCAACAACGTTGCTTTCGGGTATGTTTGTTTTCGCGATGCCAGTGTTTCTATTCCAAATTTTAGGTTTAAGTTAAGACAGCCAATCGAAACCGCAAGCACAATGACATCTAATGTTTGTTTCATGCAGAATCTGGAAACATGATAGTATGCCTTTGCAGTTATTCGTGTACGTTATGGTAATATTCCGTTGGCTATCTTCCTCTAAATGGCGCTCATGGAATACAAGTGATTGTAAAGTAGTTCACCATCTCTAGACCTGCATATGGCACGTTAACAAAGTAGTCACCTGGTTTCTCTGCGAGCCTGTTGTAAAATGTGGCAACAACTAGCTTGTCGTCAGGTGTTAATTTTCCAGCGTATTCAAGAGCAGAGGAAAGTATGTTTGGACCATAGCTGTTTTAATGCATATATTTTATGATGTAATAATAAGCCTCGACTTTAAAAATCCTCTGGAATCTTATTTTGCTGCGGTTGTTCTATATCAGTTTCGTTTAGGATGCTTGTTCAGCATCTGCGCCAGATCTCAGTTGTTCAGGGTCAGGTTTGGCTGGTTGTTCTGAATCCGGTCTCGGATATTCGTCATCGTTGGGCCAAATCAGGGAAACCTTTGTCGGTAAACGACATAATTCTGTACAATCGTATCAAAAGTATCGTACAAATTGTCAAAATGTTCGCTGGCTAACCTTTAGGTGTAGCAGTCGCCGATTCGTAAAGATTATTCTGCCCAACGAACTTGTCCTTTCATCGGTAGTCCTATTTGCCATCCTCCTCCTCCTTTTGCGTGGATTTTGCTCTGAGTTTGGTTTTGTTTTCATAAATGTGTTAACGGTTCCTGGGTGTAATTCATCAATAATATTATTGGCAAGCGACTTTATATTTTCTCAAATCTGGCGGAGCCTTTGTCGCTGCAAAATTTGTTTATGGCGTCATACATAACTATCTCCACTTGTAACTGAGCATCTCCCATCTGTACCACAGAAAAGCAGTTGCACATGTGCTCATCCATCTTGACTGTGGTGGGATCCACCTTAAACATCATTTGCTAATGCTCCATACCACCAATATTAGCACAGGGTGCATGGAGGACTATACCATCATCGGGAGGATCATCATGCGTTTGATCAAAGAGCAAATTGTTGAGCTTGTGAGCAGTTCTCAACAATCTCAGAAATTATATAACTTGCTGACATAAATATCAGGTTACATTATTCAACGTCAATATGGCTACATAAGATCATTAAACGTAAATATTTAAAAATAGGTCAAGTTAGGGCTTGTAATCTCGGCTGAGACACACAAAAGCAGTAGATGTGGTAGTTTGTCACTGATGGGTTTGTGTTAAAAAGTCAAGCAACGTCGAACCGTCCTGTTGTACAACGTGGTCCAGTTAGCATTCGTTGTGCTCTGCACCTCAAGTCGCATGTTGTTTATTCGCTGGGTGCGTCTTGTGCGACCTCGTGTGTGTTGTTAGACGCATATGTGGCTTGTATTGGTACCTTATCAACCATTATGCTGTTTGTAACCATGTATAGTTGTGTCGGTCTCTGTTCCACCCGATGGAGGTTACACACTTGGCGCAGACAACAATTCTCCAGCGATTATTATTCAGCTTTAATTACAATTAGTGGAAAGCAAACGTCCACTAGAAAAAACTTGCATGCGCACTTCTCAAAAGCGCATTGGCTCCTGCATACCTGTCTGCTTATTTTCTGTTGGCTGCGTGGTGTCTTGTGCCGGTTCGCTGTTAAGTATCACGTTGTTTGGTCACATATTTGACGGGCCAGTCTTCACGTAACCAGTTTCGTTTATACGATTTCCAATAATCTCTTCTACTTATATAGCTATATTGGAGTCTCCCCTCCCTCCCCCCACCAAAAAAATAAAAATACAACGTAATATAGCTCATTTATATAACTTGGCTATACAGAAAAATGCATTATCAGTTTTGACGCAGACAACGTTGCTGTTTCCGGGTATAATGTTTGTTTCCAGATATGGCATTACATGATCATAGGATGAGCAGGTTGCGGAAACATCAACCTGTTGTTTAACATGATGCTCAACGACGGGCTAAATTACGATCGCGTGGTTGTCTACACGCCAAATCAAGGCCAGGACATATATAGAACGTTGACGAATTTTATTGAAGAGCTGCAGTAGACGGACATAGATGCCTTCTAGATATTTTGGCTTTACGAAATAACGCATATGGACGAGTTGTACTGCGGTGACAATTCAGTTGTCATTTGTGACGACATTAGAAGAAATAATTCAAACATGGACCATATCAAGGCGATCTACTTGAAGCAGTCATATTATGATAAGACAAAATATATGAGGCAAAACACAATCATCTTTTTATTGCTTTCCGAGCTGGACAACCGCCACACAATATTTATTGCTAATAATTGCTGCTCAGACATAGATTCTGCGTCGTTTAAAAAGTGCTACCATTATGCAACCAATGGCAGAAAACACGACTCTATGGTATTTCATAGGGACATATTTTAGAAACATATCACAAAGGTTTTGATGGATTTTACATTCCAGAAAAATGTTTGTAATTTTGTAAATGATCAGTACAATGTCATTTGCACATGTAGACACACCTAAGACCAACGAAGACATTTTGCGTACTTTTGCTGAGAACAGACAACAGCTGCATCAAAACCTCTTTAATGAAATGGAAACGTGTCAGTGCGATATGGCTAAAGTGTTGTTTTGAAATGGAAACGTGTCAGTGCGATATGGCTAAAGTGCTGTTTTGAAATGGAAACGTGTCAATGCGATATGGCTAAAGCGCTGTTTAAACCTACGACGACTAGGATCCTCATATCGTAGATAGAAGACACACCTGGAAAAAGGAGAATCATGCAATCGCATGATGTAAAGCAAGACCCATTTAATGCATCGAAACAACAGCAGGCAAATAGACAAAATAATCAAGATGCAACTTTGAGATTGCTAATTGTGCGAAAAGATCCAGACCCATATCCAGAGATGGTAAGTGGAAACTTCGGTTTGAATCAATGATTTAGTAAAGTTAAAAATTTATATTGATGTAAAATCTCCGTACATACATTTCTGAGACAGCAACCAACCAGCGGCTATTTAAGAGGCGATGGGATTTGGGGATTTTGATTTGTAAAATAGCTTTAACAAGTTTTCAGTCATATCGCTATGATGTCTGCAGTGTGGCAATTTATAGTGATGTCAGCACTGAAGCATCACACCACAGACGTGTAGCATCACGTCCCACCCAGTCATATTATCGCATGTCGACCAGTCCTAACACTAACCTCTTAATTGCTGAGCACCTAGCGAGGCAGCTGTTGGTATCATTTGTATAAGTCTTTGGTATGACTCGGGCGGGGTTCGAACCCGCGACCTCTCGCATCTGCTACCCGTTTCACTAACGTTCCGTAAACTACGCATTAACTTAAATACTCGCGTAACTTGAGGCAGGCACGTAGCTGGCGTATGTTTTGCGCAAGGAAAAAAATGGCCGCTTTTATCATCTTTGAACTGAATCAAAATAAAAATATCGGACGAAAAGTTTGCGACGCCAATGTGTGTTCCGGGACAGTACACAGGTCCTGAATACTTTGTATGATCGCAGTTTAAACATCAAGACATCGCTTTCCAAGAGACATTTTTCTGCAGCTGACAGATTTGGTGTGAGATGATATACAGAGACAAACACTGAGATCTCATCTTATACCCTCACATATTCAGGTTTGTATTTTCTACTATCTACAGCGTAAACTATTAAGATTAACCTTTTATTACATAAAAAATTCATTTTTATGATAATCAAAGTGGACAAATATATATCGCTGAAATAATATAATTAAATTGGTATAAAACAATAAATACTAATGTATATGAGAGCCACATGCTTATATTTCCCCCTAATCGAGCCTCTAATAGTTCACTGTATACTTATCGGTAACTAGAATTGGGTTACAGCCCACATTTGCCAGTGTCTTAATGAACATTTTGAAATGTTTATTGAATGCTGGTAAACCAATCAACCCCCAACCCCCCGTAAAAATCATTTGGATGTTTTGTTGTAAGGTTAGTAATTTGGTTGTAAGCACAGAAGGCTGACGTTTATCAATAAAACACGAAATAAACAAAAATATTATCTATACTTAAATGTGTGACAACACGAAAAAACCTTCTCTATAGTATAATTTATATTTTTGGTACATATGAGGTTATTTGGTGTTGTCGCAAATTTTAGTAGTGCTTTTTTATTTTGGGGTTTTTTGTGGGGTGGGTGGGTAATAAAACGGCAGACTCGTTTGGGATAATAAACTGTCAGCGGTCTTCAACTTGCTATTTATTACTTTGATATTTATGATACATCTGTATACATCATAGTGACATATATTTATGTTTTGCAATGCAGGGGAAGATGTATGTGGTCCTTTGTTGTACAATTAAATCAGTGCATTGAAAAAAGAATATTGGGAGGGGGACAATACATTGCCAGTCTCAAGACGCACAGTTGTAAAGACTTAATTATATACAACGTTAAATGAAAAGCTAATTAAAAAGCAATTAGGCATGATTTTTGTATATTACTAATTGCATCGTTTAAATAGTTTTAAGTTCTTGTTCTTTTTTCACACACACACACACACACACACACACACACACACACACACACACACACACACACACACGAGATGATGTGAGAAAGCTTTCCAGTAGCTTCTCGTGGGTCGGTGGTTCTTTCCGGGGATTTCCCGGTTTCTTCCTCCACCATTAATACTGGCCGCCATGTATAGCCTATCGTGTGCTGAAAAATGGCGTTAAGCCCCACAACAACAACAACAACAACAACACACGAGATGCATAATGAGCATTCTTTCAACACCAAAATAATACCCCCCTTAACCTCCTGCCAGCTAGCCGATTCTCATTGGGCAATTAAATGCTATTTTTAGCAGGGTATTTGTGAGTGGCATATTTAAATTCAAATTTATGAGGCAAAATACAAACCTGAATATGTGAGGGTATAAGATGAAATCTCACTGTTGGTCTCTGTATATCACCACACACCGAATCTGTCAATTGTAGAAAAATGTCTCTTGGAAAGCGATGTCTTGATGTTAAACTGCGATCATACAAAGTATTCAGGACCTGTGTACTGTCCCGGAACACACGTTGGCGTCGCAAACTTCGTCCGATATTTTTATTTTGATTCAGTTCGAAGATGATAAAAGCGGCCATTTTTCTCCTTGCGCAAAACATACGCCAACTAGGCGCCTGCCTTAAGTTACGCGAGTATTTAAGTTAATGCGTAGTTTACGAAACGTTAGTGAAACGGGTAGAGGCTGCTTAAGCAAAGGTCGTTTGCGTAACTTACGCCAGACGTACGTTACGCACAGCTTATGCACTTTAGTGAAACGGGCCCCTGAGGCGTACGCTTTAAACCACAAGGCCACCGGAGCGGTCCTATTTAAGAGAATTAACACACTATCGAGAAGGGCTAACAAAGGAATCGAAAATATGAACGAAAGGTACAAAAGAGATCAAAATCGTATTCCATATCATGCACATTCGTTGGATATGAATACAATGTTCCTTAGCAGTAGCAATGACAGTAAAAATAAATTCTATGAGAAGCACATTCTGAGGAATCAAAATTACATCCTAGTAGCTTGTCTGAAACAGATGTCTGGCGCCAGAATCATATGTTACAAGAGCGATGCAGAGCTGCTAGCGTCAAGCAAACAGGCAAAAACACCAGCGTTGAGACTCACAATGAGAATTTAAAAATCTTATACTATCTGAGACAAGCACGGTTGCTAAGTGATGAATAATACAAGATATTACATAACGACGTAATATAGGATGTCATTTTTAGAAGACGCCACACAAATCTTTGAGTTTAAATCTGCCAAGGGCACCAGTAACAAATGTATAGCACTTTGATTCAACTTTCGGAGTCATCGCGTTATGAATTCCCGCTAACATACGCCGATATTTGGATTTTTCTCGTAAAGTGAAGAGCGCAAATTACACGTTTCAAAATGTGAAAACAAAAACGAAAAGTAAACAACCAAGCAAATTCTTGGCAGATACAACGCTGTTGACATTACCGATGAGGTCTCAAGGTTGACTGCAGCCAACAGGTACAACTGTGACGATATATAAATTGCAACAGACTACTCAAATTTGAAATCCAGGTTGAAACTGGGCGGATACGAAGTTGACTTTACCATTGCGTTTTGTTGATAAATTGTATCAGGATGTCGAGGCAGCTGAAGCCATGTTATTTACAGTTTTAACCCAAATGTTTCTCCGGGATCACTTATGGCAATACAATAATCGCTCGTTATATATTAGCCAGTTGCCAACATCATATCCAAGATCACAAGTGGTCTTGTCGCTGATCTTAAGAACAAACGCGTAACTTACCATTTGCACATACATGCGTGCAAATAATGTAACAACATTCCATCACATACACTGTAGAGAGATTGTTGAAGGTTTCCTATCGTCTCTGTTTTCAAACATTTTCCAGTCAGAGGCAGGAGATTGTCGTAAAGTTGATTGCGTTTGATGCTACTAAAAGCATGGAGACAAACTTTGCAGGCGCCGCCGGTACAGCTGTTGGCAATAAGGGAGCAGATATATCAATGACCAAAAAGCCATTGCGGAGATTCTCCGTCTGTGCTGATTGAATGCGCTATGAATAACATCACAAGAAAGTGTTGCCAAGGCGGGGTGAAGAGATATTAGCCGAGTTGGACAAGAGGGGAAAATCCACTATTGACAAGCGTGCTAAGATAGCAGTTGACACGCACGTGGGTTATCCAATATCATGACATGGTATGTGCTAAAGCGTCTTCACTATCTCTTCTGTGTAATACGTTTACCAAATTTACCCCAGAGTATCTTAAACTATTTGAGGACAGCCCAGTAGACGAATCCACGATCTATTATGAGTACGTGCAATACCATAAAGAAAATTCAAATTACAAAAACAATGCAGGAACCAGAACAATTCTTACACGAAACAAGCATGTTTACCTGTTGCCCCATAAGGCATTTTTGGAGGTCAGAGGCAAACAACAGGAAGGTGCAAATCCGCCAGTAGATTGTGTTACAGATGCCGGCATAATGCGAGATAAGAACGGGTGGAATTTATTTTGCGGGGTAACATGTTAGCTCAACAATCAAAAACCTGAGCAAATCGAACAGAATTGGGTAAGTCTTGCGGAGTCATTGAACCGTTGCTAGCTAGTGTTTCAGGAAGCCTTTCGTCAGTGCTCATGGGCAAGCTTTTAGGATGAGTACATGGAGGTAGAAAGACGCTTCGGACCGGGCTAACAAGAGAAACAAGATCAGGCGTAGGACCTTCATTTAGCGTGACTGCACCCAAAGGACATGTTGCACGGGTCTATTCGCAGCGACGAGAGCTGCACGGTAAACATTGAAAACTATTTTTATGGCACTGGAACAAATTGGATTGCGTTGTACGAAAATCCCAACAGCGCCAACGTGAAATATTTTGACTCGTGTTGCTTGAATACCTGTAATGACATCATCAAATTTGTGTCAAGTCAACCAAAGGTTTGGTGTACAACTCGGTACAAATTCAACATGTTGATGACAACCCATATGACCACTACTGTTGCTATTATATCAACATTTTGCAGGCTGACCCGCGTTAGATTATGCATTATTTAACGCGAAGCTCACGTTGGACAACGACAAGCTAGTTTTATGTAAACTCGTAGCATATTATGACACAACTGAATGGTTAGTTTGCAGAAAACACCAAAATAGCCACAGTGAAGTTGAAACCGTCTCGCGGAGTGGACGCCGTACGATATCATCAACACGTGCCATCTGTGGCAAAAAAGTAAAATTTTATAAATCAGGGCGGGTGTTTGCATTGAACTTCCTATTGTTCTCGTCCAGCTTAATGAAAGCGTCATACGAGTTAGGAGGCGTAATGGATATGTATAAGTTGATTGGGCGTCTTCAAAAGCCTTGTGGCGGCTGGACGCTGCTCGAGCATACGTACACATGGCCGTATAATCCGCTTGAAACACAGCTGGATACCAAGGACAATCCAATGCCAATGTCCAATCAGCCATGTTGATTCGACGGCCAAGGACAATCCAATGCCAGGATAAGAATCACACAGCCATGTTGATTCGACGGCAATGCGGCATGATATTTGCTATTGAGATAAGCCAGAGGAACAAATATAGAGCCGAGAAATTAACATTAAATGAGCTTGAAGCAATAAAACTAACATCGTGTAAAAAAGAGTCGACAAAGATTTTATAAGAATCATTATATTGGTGCAAAGCACAAACTAGGAATTGGTTTGGAAGACGAACGACATGAACCAGCTTGGAAAATATTTCCGCGACACAGAATTATAGCCGACGGCCCAGACGACACTTAGTCGGCAGATGTGAGATGTGTGTGAACACCCCCGCGACAATTACAGCGTCAAGTACTTGCTGAATGCCATAGGTACTTTAGCAAACGCGCATGGAGCATGCCAATGCTTAAAAAACAGATGTGGCTATCCGCCGACGCTTTTGAGACAATAACAGAGACACAAAAGTCAAATGAACTCTGGGTGTAGCAGGGCGGCAAATTTTACAGCATAGCACTTGAGGGGTGGCTAAACGGAAAAATACATTTATAAATATTCACATATAATTAGGGCAACGCAATTGTTGTAGTATGGCTTAATCATTGGTTAGAAAATGCTGTGGAAACACGTTACCAAATACAGTACAAACAAATACAAATATATATCTGCCTGAGATTGTCAACAAATGCACCAGTGGATTGCCCTGAAGCACTAAAATGACATCTGTGCATGCTAGGAAGAAAACGTAATACACGGCACGTCGCAGACATAATGTACCACAAACATAAATTTAACATAAGCAGCGTGATAAGAATATCTAAGATAACAAGTATTCTCAGAAATCTTATAGGCCAAAACTGGACTGAAAAGTGTTCACGGTGTTAGGGGTGCTCAAAACAATTCCTGCTGACTCAATTATTCCAGTGGGGAGCCAGTCGATGTCTTATTTTTACGAGTAAGAGCTAAAAAAAATAAACAAAAAAAAACAACAAAACGGTCCAAGATGTTTTCAGTATCGTGCGTCTGATTAAACTAGCTGGGACAAATCATTGGTTTGCTTGAGTGGATACTCCGATAACTGTGACTCGTGGAGTACTACGGCAAATATTCAGCAATAATTTTGTCGTACCCGGCGAGATATTTTTACCAGCCACGGGCATGAGCATTTCTGCTTCCTCTAGCAGGCTAAAATACGTAAGTATATGTTTTGGAATACGTGCAAACTCTGCATTATTATGGTATCTCCAACGTAGAAAACACTGAACAATTCGTTAAACCTCTGAGCGTCTTGGTCAACATATCTCTGATATGGTAATTGCGAGTGCATACTTGAGATGGTCCGTTGTTGCAGTGAATATTTGCGATATGTTCGATTCCATGTTGTAATTGAAATATGATAACAGTGAAGGCCGTTAACGCGGATCTAAAAGTTTAGCGTGTTATTGCATGACCAATACAGCGAACACCAGCACAAGTTATAACACTGCAGACGATGCCTGCACTGGTTCCACTCCCCGATTTTCTTGAGCAGAAGGGGCTTGATTGCATAGATTCTGTGCGTACTTCGACGCCATCCCGCTACGAAAATACTTTGAAGTTCAAATCTTTTTAACATAACAAGGAGTAACGATGACAGGATGTAATTTTTAAACTGACTTTGAGTATGCACTAGGGCTGCATACTGTGAACAGCGAGTATCTACTAGCGCCAGAAAGCACGAATGCGGACGTCGTAATATTAAGTTCACACAGCCATAGTGGTAATGTGGTAATAGGCAGCTTGGTGTTGGAAACTTCCAGTACAATAGCTTGTTTGAAATTTGATGAATAAAGCCAGGTATGTGACTCACCACAAAAACATGCACCTGTGTCGTAGCCTAGGACTGTAACCGATAATGCATACTCGAGCAGTCATGCTGCTTAAAACCTTTAATCGACTTAACACAGCAAAGAGAATTGCAGACGCAGCAGACTTCCAAGAGATTTTTTCAAGCTAATAAATAATATTATGTCCGCTAAAACTATGGACAATATCAGAAAATAGGTCAATGTTGAACTAGTCAGCTCGCAGGAGCGGCGTAGCAGGCATTTGGCATCGCAAGCATAACGCACAATGAAAATAGTTGACGAAAATTTGGTTCCCATTCACATGAGCAAATCGTGTTAAAGGTAAAGAAGCCATTCTACTGCGGCGTTGTCATACTCGAATTGTCAAAGTTGCTTTTGCATGGTTTTCATTATGGCTTCGTAAAATTAAAATAAGGTGATCAAACCAAGCTGG
>JAECUM010011122.1:0-24216 GCA_016617855.1 Megalonaias nervosa | reverse complement strand
ATATATATATATATATATAATTAGAAAGAGCTATAATGAAGATATAGTTGTAAGAACAAAAGCAGATATGTACATGTATATAGACAGATAAAGGCATCGGAATAAAGATTTTGGAAATAGTTCAATCTTTACGAATGAGAGAGTTAAATGAAAATTGTAATGATGCATTTATACTCATAGCTCAAAGATATACTCACAACTGAAGGATTTGTGCACACTTATTTAACAATTATCATGTGGTCACCTTTAAACTGGCAACATACATCAAACTTTTTAAGAATCCGACATTTAAAAACGATTAAAGAGACACTTATTTCTGTCCACTTAATTGTTTGCCAAGCACTGTGCATCGAATCTCCTGTAATTATGATGTAAACAACATATAGACGCCTTTTGTGGGTGCTACATATTCCTAACATCAGTCAAGCTTCGATCAAAATCCTCCAGATAGTTATTCTTTGGAGACAAGTGTCATTTATTCCGAACACACTCGTGTGAAATAAATTTCTCAAGTTATATTTTTAGCAATTAACACCTACTCACCACAAAATTTGCGACATGTATCAAAACAACCTTCGGAGTCCCGTGCGTCGGGCAAAAGGATCTGTAATCCCTGATGAAAGTTTCTGCTAACTACAGCATATTCATCTAATTTCATTAGTGTGCATTCTTTTTATTTTTATTTCCATGAATACCTTTGTTGGTTGCTTTTTTTTTGTATAAAAGTAGGTTCCAATGACTCTCGGTTAAAACCAACGAAACAAGGAATATAACGGAAATGTATATAGTCTCCCTCATAGACAGCAATTATTTATCACCTTGATTTTTTTCTAGTCTATTGTAAGAAACAATTACTTTGTAATCTGGCTTTCCATAGTGCTGGGTGGAACACTCATTGGACAGTACCTTTCCTTGAGATTTGAAATATGTAATTACAAGATTAGTCATAAAAACCGTTATCACTTCTACTTTAGGTTGTTTTTCACTATGATGTATATCAACTCACTCATTTTTGAAGAGGATGCTATATTTCCAACTTAAGAAACAAAGGCTTTCAAATTCATTCTTGTTAACACCTTCACACCTTCTGGCATTTAGCGCTATACCCATCAACAATGTTCTGTTTTCCTTTTGCGGCAAGGCTGTATGGCATTTGTCGGTTATTTCAATAGCTAAGAATGGATGAAAGTCGAGTTGAAAACAACGTGTATCAAAGACACATTTAACAAAAGAGAATTTATCGAAAACAAATAATAACAGTGACTCTATTGAAAATGGCTATTGTAAATGTAACTTACAAAGAGACAAGATTTAAATGAAAGAGTGGTGGAACAATGGATGGAAAGGAACATAAGAAGACAAACTAATTATCCCTTTGCTAAATCTACTTAAATTTGCAAAATATTGTCAGATGCTTTAATTTATAACACTGTGTCATTGATTTGCAAATTTATTTCCGTTGGCAGTTTAAACATTTTACAAAAATCAAAGTTGTTCAAATGCCATCAAATGGTATCAGATACTTCCCTAGTATTTTGTCAGTCGAGTTGCGATTACCTCCGTTTGCATTTACTGCAACTAAACAACATTAAGAATCCAATGGTAAAAAAAGACAAAGAAAAAAACTTTCAAGACTTTGCAAATCTAAACACAGCAGAAATGCGTAATACACAAACATGTCCTGTTTTTTTATTACCTATACATTTTTGCCTTTCAACACAATTGTTAGAACCAGGCATGGGGCCGATTACAACTGTAATCGATTACAGTGTGAGCTGTAATCGCAATCATTGATTTCAGAAGCTCTATTGTCGTAATGTCCTTCATTGGCAGTGTAATCGCATAGTGAAATCAGGACTACAAATGATTACAACAAGAAAAATCACTAATTATATTCATAATATTTGTAAGAATAATTAAAATTTCCATAAACAAAAGACCATGAATGTTGACTGTTACAATAAGGAATCGGTAATTTTAGGTGCCTAATATAAAAGCTGAATCTTTCTCAAAATATACCGGATCTTATAAGTTTTGGTGACCATTTGCTAATTCAAAAATTCATGTTCAGTTAGAAGCTCTATCATCAGGGATAAGTTAGCAATGAAGTAGGCTTCAAATAAATGTACTTTACTTAGTTTCTTAAACAGTGCCAAGTAGCATTTGGCATGTTAATTTGTATATAAATAATTGTCAATAAACATTTATACTGAGCTAAAATTGCATTTTTTTTTTTTTTCAGTTACACATAGTATATTATCTGCCGAGAGAAAACACCACCACAAAATAATAAAACAAATACAAAATCTGACAAAGCAATCGTAATCGTAATCGTAATCTTCCCCCTGTAATCCTAATCGTAATCGTAAACATGGCTTCCAAATAACGTCTATTTGTAATCGTAGTCATGGTGTCCAAATAACGTGCAATCGTAATCGTAATTATAATCAAGCACCTGTAATCGACCCCATGCCTCGTTACAACTGAAGTTATTACAGGAACAGTTCCTTACAGCGAAACAAAATCTCACAGGGGAAAAAAGTTACACAATATTGTTTAAAATCATGCAATAAGCAATATGTTCAAGAACAATCTCCTCAGTGATGAAATTAACCTCTTTGGTTATTTTCTCGCATTCTCCGTAACTTTCCTCATTGGTATTTAATTATTTGGTTGACTTGTATTTCTTTGTCTAATCAAATAATTTTCTCTCTTGTCCAGGATCAGAAAGATTAAACTAGGTATATCGCATAGCATGTACTACGTCTAGATCAGAATCAATAACATTTTTTTTGAAAAACTAGTTCACAACTGAGTAGCAAACTCGATATAACACAACTAAATTGTGATCTATTAAATGTTTCGTATAAGTAAACCACTATCTAAATAGCAGTTCTGGCCTAACGGATGGCTGCATTTCTATTTTGAAGAGCAACCCAAAGAATAGCTAAAATCATAAACCATTTCCTTTCATCTTCGCTGCACCTCGCCTGATATGTTAATGCAGAGTGTAACAGAGGTACAGTACAACATAAAATTGAGACCCTGTGTAAAATTTTGAAAGAAAATACACTGTCAAATAAAACGCTTGCTGTTCCAAAGTCCAAACAATCTCTTTCTCATACATATTCTCTGCAAATAAAAATAAAAATAAACCGAGGGCTATATCGCTAGGATGCTACGAGCTATACCCGTTACTCTTGCCTTCGGGTGATGCTGCTTTCTACGCATGCTTCAGTAATTTACGCCCCCCACACACACACACAAAACAACCACTCCCCCCAAAATAATAAAATAAACCTGGTGTTCTGTTATGACATGATTAATTCCAAAAAGGTGAGTATTCCGAAGTATTTAATGCTATGGATCAAAAGAAGAGGGATTTTACTTACCATCCGGCATACCAAGGTCAGTCGAAATAAATTTATTAATTACTAGCGAGCGGCCGATAGTCTGAATTGATCGTAGTGTGAGAGCTTCATCCCAAACTGTGTCCGACACAGTCTCCGCTACCAGTTACGTCAGAAAAAAAAAGCTGGGATATACTTGTTGGTCTACGGTCTCACGAACTAAGTTAGTAGTATATGGGGGCACTTTAGCGACAATGGGATCTTAACGTTAAAATAGGGGGTTTGCACTTTGGCGACAACGGGAATTTAACATGGGAATAACACCTGTGGGCTAATGGGAACTGAACATTGGTGACGTCATGGGGTTTATAGGATCAAAACTATTTATAGGGTGAAATGCATTTATAGGGACAAAGGTTAATAGGGACAAACATAGACATATAGAAACAAACAAATACACATCTAAACAAAGAAGATGGAAACACACAGAAAAGAGGACAGAGATGTTCCAAAGAAAGACTCACAGACAGAATAGAGACTCCAATAAGAAAAGTCTATTGTATGTGTACAAAACATTTATTGGAAATATATACATGGGCTCTCTGGCCTGTGGTTTGGTCTAAGCACTATCCATTTAATACATAAACATTCGGACATGAAACAAACCTATTTACAAGTTATTTAGTTCTTGGTTTTAGTAAACTACTTTTTAAAATTAAAGGTCATGCCTTCAAAAAAACCCACTTCATATACAACTTATTTACATTTCATAAAAAAAATGCCATTTTCTTTCGCTCTGCATTAAATGTTCATTTTTAGGAAAAAGCTAAAACAAACAAAGTAACAAACAATCAAAATAGGGTAAAGTTTCATGTTTCTCTCTATATCCGTCACACACGTTGTTTAGAATCTGGTCAACTACCACTTGTATCCCAGCGTAGATGTTTCCCATCACGTACTCCCTTTCATTCGTAAATCTGCTGTTATGTCCATCGTGCTAGGTACGCTTTTCGGTAAGCAGATCAAGTGCAGTCATTGTCTTCTTCCCATGGAGGTACAACGTACACCATATGAATGGTTACTTTTCCACCAGTGATGTCAAATTTTTCTCTCATCGTCTGCACGTCTTCACTAGACCTCAAAAGTTTGGAAGAAGTTAATTCTGCAGGTGTACTAAACCCGAGACAAACAGGAGAGTTCAAACTGTCGTGATACATAGATAGGCTCAAACGACCTCGATCTTTGACTTGGCACTGACGTTTGAGTTCCTCTAACAGTGAGTTAAATAAGTCCGTAATGAAACCTGCTGCTTAAGGTCCCATTGTCGCTAAAGTGCCCCCATATTACTTAAGTCTCTCAGGAGTTGTCTTTGTTTATGATTTTAACTCCACATAACAGTTCAAATTATTCCTTATACAGTCAACATTTACTTGTAAGATACAATTCAAATTTACTTGTCTTTATATCTCTAAAACTGTGGATAAATTTTAAATTAATTTTTAAAGTTCACAAGCTTTCTTATCAGAAGAGTATTAAAATTCAACTGACAAGAAGAAAACTCTTCATTTCTTATGGTTTGGTGATATGAAATCTCAAATTTAAATTTGACAATTACCTAGTGGCCATCTAAAAGAAAAATCTTACACATTTAGATCTAATGTACAAAAGGAATCCTACAAGGTTAACTCAGTCCTACTTCAAAAAATAATTTAAGCGTGCAGTCCTTGAATCTTGATGGCATTTTCCTATTGCGAATAGGTCCTTCGCTGTATGTTGAGGTTCCACACCACTATTCCAGAAGTTTTATTAACCATTTCACTATCTCTTTCAAGTTTCTGTACCTTTGATTTTCGTTTCCACTCAGTGACCAGAAACATATCCTATCCATCTGATTTGGTGTCACTGGCAACTCCTCACTACACTTCTCTCTACATGTTTCCTCATACGTGTTGTGTCTCCTTTCTCTGACTACCTGGTGCTTCGACTGTCACATCATTTCCATTCTTCTCAGCTAAAGTGTAAGGTTTATTTTGTTGGTTCAAAGATTGTTCGGATTTTTCTTCTAAACAGAAGTTCAGACGGACATTTACCATTTATTTGATGTGGTATATTCTTTAAGCCAGTATATATGTCAAAATGACTTTCATCCGCTCTACATATTGTGTCGGACTTATTTGGATGCGTTTCAACAGCGATCCATCTCGCCTCTCATCCTCTCCGTTGTCTTGTAGACAGAAAAGGGTGACACATCTATGCCGTATTCCTTGTTTAGAGATATAACTATCTAACACATTGGTTACATATTCTGATCCATTGTCACTGGTTATTAATACAGGCAATCCGCGTCTAACAACTATTCTCTTAAAACGTTTCAAACTACTCTCTGAAGATGTAGTTTTCATAACGTCAAATCAATAGTAAGAAATAAAATAATCAGCTACTCCTAATATTTAATGTCCTACAGGAAATTTTCCCAAAAGATGAATGGCAAAGTGACGTCCTGTTCTAGCAGGAAAATCTGTGGAATTTTAAAAAGGTGTTGATGCCATCGTGGCCCTGAACATTTTACACCGATTACACGATCTGCAAAATCTTCGACTTTACTTCTATCCCTAGCCACCAGACACATCTATATAGTTTCTCTTTAATTCCCTAAACACCAAAATGGAATCTATGTGAAAATGCAGCAAGTTTTCTTCCTGATATTTTAGGTGGAACAATGCACGTACCCTAACACTAATAAAGTCCAAATGATGAATCATAGTGTTCGAACTTTAGAACTTTGTGAGTTGGCTTATTTCTTCATCTGCTACACAATTCTATCGTACCTCATTACCTCGGGTGTCTCTGTAAGTTACGTTGTTTTTAAATTTTTGCAGTGGTGAGCCTGCACATCGCAGCGTCAGTATTCTTTTTCCAGGGAGGCATTACACTACAAATGATTACAGATGCGACGGAAAGTAACCATCAATGAACTATTCGCAGGTTCGTTTTTATTTTGAAGAACCTTTCGTATCTTTAAACTACAGCTAATGCTTTTTTTCGGGTTTGGATAGAACTGGACAGAATTTGCTGTACAGAGACTGAGCTGCTTCGGAACGTATTTACTGGAAAAGTTATTGGTCTTACCAGACAAATTCTTCACGATGTATCTCTGCTATTTTTTTCATATCGGTTTCGTATGAGCAACTTTAGTTCGTTACATGAGTATGCACGCCAATTTATATATATATATATATATATATATATATATATATATATATATATATATATATATATATATATATATATATAATAATGCTATGGTATTGCGGGTCTTAAAGTTAGCGATCGGCGAATAAGTAACTAGAGACACTGACCTTAATGATATTATATATGTCTGTTTGCTGTTCTTCGCTCGTTGTTAGCATACATTTAATTTCCAGTTTAAATCGGATGATTATGGGAAACGATCGACGCCATAGCCAAGAAGATTCCAGGACCGTTACTCTAATATCGCGTTAATACCGAAAAAATATTTTTACGATGACATAAACTTGTCATCATGTTAGGATTTTAATGTATATGCCGTACAAATTGTAAATCAATTTGAAAATTGGATGCTACTTCTTCAATGGATCTCATTCTGTGAGCTGTACACTCCAACAACAGAAACTTATCTTAGAAAATTAAAACAATGCATATGTAACAACTTGTGAAGGGGAAGGGGTGGCGCAAGGATTGTCGGTGAGAATGGACACACCAACATGAGCATGAAAGAACATGTCAATCACAGACTGTTTAAACAAAACCAGGTGTTGTTACGAAAAGTAATAAATCGTGTACAACAAAGTTTTAAGGTCAAGAACTGGCAAATGCGAAAGCCACCAGAAAACAACAGCAGCAACATCCTTCATATTTTGACTCTTATTAGCAACCGTAGATTCGAGCTCTTCCTTCTTGACATATCTGGTAATCATGTGCTCTGACTCTTGCTTAAAATCATTGGACATTATAAGGCTAAAAACTAACTGCTTAACAGATTCGTTACAATTATATCGATTATAAGAAGTTACATATTTTATTTGAAAACATGGGGTACGGCCGTGTTTAGAAAAAAGTTAAAATCATGGGTGTACTTTTAACAGTGTACTCGCCAGCAGTTCCGACATTTTCCCGAAATAAAACAGGCGATGCAGAACTAGTAACTCATGGTCATCCAGTACATATAATCACAAAATAGATAGCGCTATGCAAAAAACTACCAAAAACCACGAATACCGCGATATCAAAGAACCCGTGACATCGTAGGTAGCTACGTATGTATGTATGTATGTATGTATGTATGTATGTATATATATATATATATATAGAGAGAGAGAGAGAGAGAGAGAGAGAGAGAGAGAGAGAGAGAGAGAGAGAGAGAGAGAGAGAGAGAGAGGTAGTTACAATTATTTAAATTATTTACTAGCTGACCGAAGACATTGTTTATGATTTCTTGCCTTTGATACTCATTATAACATTGTTCATATCCTCTCTCCCTCTGTCCGTGTTGGTCCTTTTGTCTTCCAGTTTACCACCATTGGGTGAAATTGACATACTGGCTAACCATCTAACATAGAGAGAGGTGGGGATGCCAGGTGCTTACCATACTTGTATTCAAGTATTCAACCACCGCTATCTGACTCATTCGAGTAGGGGACGGACTCTGTTTTTATCCTTTAACAACTTTGTCTTTGATAGCTAGAAAAATCCTTCTCGTCTGTTATTTTTGTTAAAACTTAATGTTTATAAAAATATGTTGAAATGTATTCCCATGATTTTACAAGATTCATTATTTCGACTGCTAATTTCCAACTTACGCCAGCCGATATAAGAATAGTTCATTTTCCAAAACAGCTCAACAAACTTCGTTCAGTTCGCGACATACTGGTGAAAATTCGACAATCCTTCGCCTATTTTGACGAATGGACCATTGCAGGGAAGGAAGATGTTAGCATTCGGATGGTCTTAGATTTTACCACTGACCAAATGGTAAGATCCAAACAACCTTTATTCCGCAGGAAAATTTGTACCTTTCGGTCAATGGTAGCTAGGAGAAACTAGCTGGGTTGGAACTCCCGAGGGGTGTGGACTTGTGTCTTCCCTTGTGCTATATTGTTTCAAGTTGGACCCCCACGACAGCCGTCTATTCACTCCTAACTTTCTGAGAGAGAGAGAGAGAGAGAGAGAGAGAGAGAGAGAGAGAGAGAGAGAGAGAGAGGGTATCAATTATGGTAAAATGACTGAGAAACCAACACCGACTAAGCGAAAAAGAGAGAATGGTAGAACAACTAGAAACCTTCAGACATTGTAATACGTAAAAGTGATATGTTTTAGAACCTTATTAATGGTTACAAAAATACAGCACAAAATAGATTACGGTATGTGTATCCCAAGGAATTTCCAGTTCGATCGACTCGCGTCTCCACAGGCTATTGTAACTTTATAGCATTGGTATCGTGCAACACTGTAGAAAAATTCCATGGAAGCGTATACACGTATTATAAGGATTCGGGTTTCTCTAGGTCACTTGGTTTAAGCTTAAGGTTTACAGGCAGCTCAAATTCGTTATTCTCTCTCACTCCACGTGGTAGTTGTGACTTATGTCACGAGAGAGAGAGAGAGAGAGAGAGAGAGAGAGAGAGAGAGAGAGAGAGAGAGATTTTGCTAAAATTGTGGAACATGTATATAATTCATTACTTTTTCTCCCTATTTTCCTATTTTATTCATGAGTGGAATTTCACCACTGATCAACATAATATACAAGCAATAGACAATTGGTATCAATATAATTAGGTACGTATTTACACGCCGTTGGAGAATCATATATCAACATTATTGGTATATCAAACTGCTTTATACCAACACTTTAATAGCTATTTTAATTTTAATGTATGCGGAATATAGGGCACAAAGCTACAAAGGGCGATTACGCAAACGCGACGAGCAAAACACAAACATGTATATTCTGTAAAAATAATTACTTTTTAGTGTTTTGTTCTTGTCTTTTTTGGGAAACAGATTTATCACTGCTAACGGTCAGTAGGTTGTCACCAGAAACTAAAAACAATATTGACTAACAGTACAGAGGTCGTCAATTTTGCACACACAATTATTTTTAAGGTATAAACAACCAAAGTTTAACCACACCAACATTTCAGATTTTACCATATATTAAGCCATTCGACAATATCTTATTATTTTATGCAAGGAGATGAATTACTTGATTTTATGAGACAAATAATCTTAATTTTTTCGCTTTAATTTTTTTCACTGGCTGACAATAAACAGAGATAACATTATAATCATGAAATTTTGAATTATCTCTTCGACACATGCGTAGTGGCGGGATAAGTATGGTTGCCTTCCGTTAGAGACGAGTTGAGTACGAATCCAACAGAATGCAAGTTATCCTTATGTGTTATTTTACACTGAATTGAAAAGAATAATTATGTTATTGTTTATATTTTTCTGCGAATATTCACAAAGTACAGCAGAACATAAACTGAAAACTACTGACATCATGAGAGATCCAGTAACAAATTTGTAGCCAATACGTTTGAGCATGAAATAAAACAGAACGGGTGCTTACAATAAGTGAGTAACGGATACAGTGTATAGCGGCAGAAAAAACTAAAGTTTTTCACTAAGTCGATGAAATATCTGTCCTTCACTCGTAGAAAGAAGCTTCCAGTGAAAATACTTAAATTTTTTACCCATTTTATGAAATATAGTTGTTCATTACGTTATTAAAATAAATCATAGAACACAAGCATTTCATGTTAAAATATCAAAAGAATACAGTCTTTACTCACCTAGAAGTATAACGAAAACGTATGTCCAGTGTAGCAAAGTCATTTTCTTTTTTTCGTGCATTCACTATCCTACGCAAAGAAAACCGAACGCCAGCTTGATGAACCAAGGTAACAAGAACAAACCGGTTGACATTACAAAATCACGTTCTCGGCAGTCGCATGAGAGATCACGAGACTTAGTAAGTCAGGGGATATAACTATGCTCAAAATAATGCGATGTGTTGTGTTATGACATTGTATCGACTCAGTTTTCAACATATGTTAACAGCCATAATCGACATTGCATTCTGTTATTGAAAAATATTAAGTTTTTATTCATATTCAATGGTAGAATTTTTTCTCTGTGATTCCCTTCGCATGTTATAAGTAGAAACGTTTAATGTAAGATGTGAGCCGGCTTTGCATGGAAACGTGCCTAAATATAGCACGTTTCGTTTTGTTGATTGTTTCTTGTTTATTTTTATGTCAGGCTTTCTATATTTACAGATAAATTTGCACTTTCATGTGTGTGTGGAATCTATCTTGAATTGATTTTTTTCCCTTGTTGCATATATTATTTATATAGGGGCTTGGTAATTATCCACCAAAGGACACCTTAATCAGTATCTCATGTTCAAAAGAACATTTTTTTTTTTATCGTGGATTGTTGTTGCTGTAATAATAATAATAATAATAATAATAATTATTATTATTATTATTATTATTATTATTATTATTATTATTATTATTATTATTATTATTGCTGTTGTCGTAAAAACAAGAAATCTGCAAGGGCGATTCACCTGCCTGGGATGGTCGGCGTCAAATTGTAAGAAATGTTTGCAGATGCAATTAAACTTAATTCATTTGAAGGGGGTCCAATATCTTACCAAATGAAATATGGTATTTATTTTGTTCCAAACAATATTGAGAGACACTCGATCAATCAAAATTTTTTTCGGTGGACCAATACATTTTTAAAATGGTCCATTGCTTTTCTTAATTTTGCCTTGGTTTAATATTGAAAATTTGTTCTTACTTTCTACAATCTTACACAGTCTCCGTTAAAATGGGATTACCAATATTCCATATAAATATGTACATCTTTAATTTCATTTGACGAAACAATTATTGGAGGGGGTGGATGAGTTGGGGGGGGAGGTATATTTTTTTTCGTCTATCGATGAACTCCATCCCAGCAATCATCCTATCAGTTTCAAACTATCAGATTAAAATTTATTTATATCATTTATATCACGACAGAATAATACACTCACATTTACTCCTTTAAACTATAAATGTGTGTTTGTCTGAAAAGCAAATTTGGTGTGTGTGTGCATATATATATATATATATATATATATATATATATATATATATATATATATATATATATATATGTATATATATATATATATATATATATATATATATATATATATACCCTGAACTAAGAGTTAGTTTTTAAATACAAGGGCCCTGGGCGGGGATATAAAATGATGCTCGGTAGACAGTTTCTCACAGGTTGTAAGAATTATTTTAATTTCTTTTATTTATTGTTGTTTTTTCTTAGTTTGTATTTGCTTTTAAAAATGGAAGTGGTCCGGAAACGTTCTTATATTGGGATCCGTTATTTTAAATTGCACCATGTCAACTTCCACGCTAACACCACAATGTAACACCCCATGCGTTGTATCGAAAAGACCCGAGTTAAGGATTTATTGTTATTGTTATTGTTGGGTTTAACGCCATTTTTCAGCATAAGATAGGCTATACATGGCGGCCAGGATAATTGGTGGAGGAAGAACCCTGGAAAACCCCGGGAAGAACCACCGACCCACGTGAAGCTACTGGGAGGCTTTCTCACGTATCCACGTTAGCCGAGCCTGAGACTCGAACTCACGCAGACAGAGGTGAGATGGCAGTGATCCGTAACGGTGAGCACTTTAGACCACTTGGCCACTATGGGCCCTAGTTAAGGATTTAAACAATTTAATAAATAATAAAGGTGAGATAAAACATGGCTCTCAATTATGTTATTTCATTTCGATGCATAATAACAGCTAAATTTATTAGATTGTAACACATTCTGACATAGTAGAGTGATCTCTCAATGTATAATTAATTGTAGTACTAGTGAAATTGAACAGTGTGGTGGGGGATAGCCGCAGCTTTATAAAGAATTACTAAACCAAAATAATAAGGCATTTAAATTCAATGGCAATTATGTCATAAATCTACTTAAAATTATTCATAATCAATTTGATTTGATTTTAGAATTTTATAGTGTTAAGGTTAATATTGGTTATGTGATAAATAATGTGTGGTTTTCGATTGGATTTTGACCATATGGCCCAAATTCTTTTCTACTTAGATGTTCAAACTTTGCCTCTCTGACAGCTATCTACCGCTGCAATTTAGCCACTATTATTTATAGACTCCTATACGGTTAGTCATAGCGTTAGCCAAGTCAACTGTTAAACTGCATGGGAAAATGCCTCTGAACACAACATATAAACAGAATTAAGTTTTCCCGTCAATGTCCGTGGTGTGCGTATTTACTCGTAATCTTACTTGCACATTCATAACAGTGATTCCTAGAACTAAACAGAGAGGACAAGTGAATTTCGACGCGAATCGAGCGAAAGTGCATCGTGCTGATGATGCAGTGAGTCGTAGTACGGTTCAAAATAGTCCCTGTCAAATGCATACCGTTTTACACATTAAAATAACAAGCTATACATAGTAGTGCCGGATTAAACCCTGTGGAGGCCCCTAGGCAGTCGAAATCTCGGCCCACCCAACCCCCACTCCACCTCGCAAATTATCTCCTAATACGTCAAGATCAAATCAATTCAATATTATTTTGATCCGTTGTCACGGGGCCCCTAGGCCGGTGCCTACTCTGCCTATTGGGTAATCCGGCACTGATATATAGTAGTGAACTCACAAGTATGAACGGTAACATTAGTTCTATCTTACTTTTCAAACAATAGTCCGACAAAAATGTTATTCTTCGGCTGCGCACATTTCATTCCAGCACTACCTTGCTTAACGAAACTCCACCGGATGGTTGAAGTCACTAATTTATGGGCTAACATCATATAACTGGCTTTGATACACCGTATTTCAGAAAGGTAAGAAAATTCCTTTTCCTAAACTATTCATGAGAAATTCCAAAACGACACACACGTGGCCCAACTTGGAAATTAATAGGGCACAATAACCTCGAGGGCTGACAAGGGGGGGGGGACGGGGAATATATCCCCGGGGCCCGGGCTTTACAACACTTTTTAATTTTATAAAAGAAAAATTTTGCTTGAACAAGAACTAGGAGAGGCCCGGGTGTTTCTTACCGCAGGGCCCGTGATCGCCCTCTATGGCACCAATAACCTCTAACATGCGAACTGACCGCTCCGGTGGCCTAGTGGTTAGAGCGTAAGCCTCGGATGCGGGAGGTCGCGGGTTCGAACCCAGGCCGAGCCATACCAAAGACTTATAAAAATGGTACTAACAGCTGCCTCGCCTGGCGCTCAGCTTTAAGAAGTTAGTGTAAAGACTGGTCGGCCTGGTGTCAGAAAAATGTGCCTGGGTGGGACATCATGCTACATGTCTGTAGTATAATGCCCCAATGCTAGAGATCACTATAAACTGTCACACTGCAGACATCGTAGCGATAAGACTCTTACATCATTAAAGCTACGTTAAAAATCCAAATCACACACACACACACACACACACACACACACTCAAACACACACAAACATGCGAACTTCTTTCCCTTAATGTTGACCTTTCGGGGCTTGGAGAGTTCATGCCATTAGTCGAATTTCTTGATACTCGTGACAACAGCATGAAATTACGAGGACCAGAACAAGTTTCTATAGTCATATTTAGTATAAACCACAGAGTGCACATCCATAATAAACATTTAATAATCTTGACACATTGAATCAATAATGTTTGTGCACGCAAAAACGCGTCAGAATAGTATAAATGTATTACAATATAGTGAACTGCATCATGTTTTGCTGACTTTGTTTCATGTTTTTTTTTCTTTTTCTTTTTAGAAAGGAAATGTAGTTCTTACTAGTGCCTACTATTATGGTTTATATATATATATATATATATATATATATATATATATATATATATATATATATATATATATATATATATATATATATATATATATATATATATATATGTGTGTGTGTGTAGATACAGTCTATGAATTGGTTCTAGTGAATATCGTGCCCATGAGAATAAGTGTCTTAAATTTATTGGATCTTTTGGGGACACATTAGGAAGAAAAATCACTTAGCTCTTTGGTGATAGTAGTGGTGGGGCAGTACTGAAATAATCAAATAAATAAATGGAAAGGGGTAAGTTTCATGAGTAAACAAATATTCAGAAAAATATGACTACGTTTCATGTAGTGTCAGGAGCGAATCTGAAACCTGTATCGGTGTCAGCCATTGTATTCTCGCCATAACAACTGTCAAATGTAATAACAAATTGCCAAATTTAATACATTTCCTAATGTTCTGATAGATTATGTAAAAGCTATATAAATTTTCTCTGGACTGCACATCACTGGAAAAGTATATACCATACAGAATGGCAGTATCAAGGGTCAACAAAGAAGCAAAAGAAGTTAAAGGTCTACTAGTGTACTCACACAATGTTGGTTTATGTGATAAATTTAATCCTATAGACGTGATTTTTAAAGGTTTTATGTCAAATACCTCATCATTAATGAAAATAATGACTACAAAACATCGATTTTTTTTATCGCACTAGGCAGCATGCTCCTAGCCGATTTCGCGCTCGGCAATTTCCGTAAGACAAAGCGGAAGTGACGTGCTGTAGGGAACGGTGAATTTCTACTTTCGTTATTAGTTGCATTCAGTAGCTAGTACCGTGCGTTATCCGACCAGTGACAGGCGAGATAGTCTGCAGTGACTATTTGAGAGACACCGATTTCGATACCGTCTGTAAAATTAAAGAGTCACATGGTAGTACGACCATCAGACGACTCCTGCCAAATGCAGTACCAAGCGTGTTTTCACGCCAGATAACTGAGCCCGTTAACACCCGATCAACAAAAACTAAGGGTTACGGCAGGGCTAACAACATGTAGACCGAGAGAAGTTAGTACAGAAGCGAGAGCTAGCGAGAGAAAAATATTTTTACATTTTTATCTTGATATATTATTAGTTGTCAGCCCCTACCCCTCGCCACAAATATACCTAGCAAAAGAACGATCAGTGGGAGAGGGCGATATTAGTGGGGGTGGGGGTGGGGTGTTTGTAAATCATAATAGCCCCACCCTACCCCCTAAAAGGACTCCTGCTTTATCATAACGAGCGTGTGTGTGTGTGTGTGTGTGTGTGTGTGTGTGTGTGTGTGTGTGTGTGTGTGTTTCTTGGATTTTGGGTTTGCCACTTCCCCATTATTACCCCCCCCCGAAAAAAATTCGTGTGCATACCCATGCTTATTTCATGCCTGTTCAACAATAATAATAATAATGACAAAACAAGTTTTCTGCTAAAGCCAAAATGTTGTGAATCCTTGATGTATTACTTGTGTTTAATTGTAGTGGCTTATTTACCCTTCGTGTTGAGGCACTGGGAGTAAATTGCTTTGTTTGTCAGAATATACACCACTGTGTCAATGGATGACGGTCTAGGTCAGAGTCAAACCCACAACCCATTGCTTGTGAGTGTGAATACTAATGTCCATTCCATGTAGAGAGGACAGTATTATTATTCACAATATGTACAGAACCATAGTTAAAAGAAATTTTTTAAAAATACTTTAATGCTGTCCGTGTAAAGATTTTACCTTCTAAAGCTGCTCCAATTACACTCACACATATACGAACGTATATATATATATATATATAATTTTGGTAGGTACTGAATGAGAATTTTGAGAACCAGCATAGGTACTGAATGAGAATTTTGAGAACCAGCACCCAAAGATAATGCACTAGAGAGAACCGAAGACAGTAGATGGTATGACATATCCTTTGGTGCATTTTAATGTCACAGTGAACTTTCCATTAGTTCCCTGTTTACATTGTTTGTATTGCTTCATAGTTGATATGGATTCCTAAGGCCTCACAAATTATATCAGCATATGAGCCAATAATTAAGTTATGTAATTTTTTTATTGCGATAAAACTACAATGCATGGGTAATATGTAAAACTTTATGATCAACCCTTAGTTGTAAAAGTAAGCAAAAAGTTTTGGTGTATTTGTAAACTATTGTTCAGACATGCAAAAGACTTCAAGCGTGACTACCATATCAGTAGTATAGTGGGGCGATATAGCCTCACTGAGACCGTAATGTTAAAAACAGGTCCAGGCACTATAGCCTCAAGATTTATAACCTCAAGTGGCACAGGTCAGGCACCATAGCCACACCTAGAATTCGATGTTAGAAAAGGGTCCTGGCACTATAGCCTCAAGACTGAGTATAGCGACAATAGGAATGGAATAGGTGGGATGACGTCACGGTACTGGACACTTGCAACAATGTTGCAAGTGGCTGACCTGAATTGTTGCAAGTGGCTGACCTGAATACGAGCAGCTACTCTAGGTAGGGACAAATACAAAAGAGGTAGAGACATATACAACACAACCATAGATTGATGAACATCAATCTATCAAACCCAAAATATAAAATCGACTAAAAAAATTTTAGGTAAGAGAACAATGTTTTTGGGAGTTGAACATAAAATAACAATCGACTAAAATATTTTTAGGCAAGAAAGAATAAATCTTTTCGAGGCATATGAAAGTGACCCTGAAAAGGGCCTTTGGATTTTTTGTTAACGCCATTTCGTTAACATAGAACACAGACGGGAAGAGAAGAAAAAACACACCATACCTACTATCCACACAAACGGACGCAAATGCATAACACACATCATATCTACTATCCACACAAACGGACGGGAACGCATAAAACACACCATACCTACTATCCATATAGACGGACGCGAATGCATAAAACACATCATATCTACTATCCACTCAAACTAACAAGTTTTTCTTCATTTGATATTTTAACAAAAATACTAAACCCATTTCTTAAAGAACTTCTCCTTCATCAACAGCAGCGACGATGTCTCCTCGTGCTCTTACAACTGATTCTACATCTACAAAGGTGATCTCTAGTAAGACCAAAGTAAAATACAGGGCAAGTAAGTTGTGAAATTCAGCGGAGGTGTCTAAACAACAACTATCACACCCCTATATTCTACTTCTGTTTATGATAATGGATTGGGCTACTTCACATTTTCTAAAGTCGAAATGCCTACAAACCGTATAAATTTATGTGACTTTTAGTTTTATGACACTTGCACAGGCTCCACACTTTACCAGTGTCACGAGATAGGCTTCTGTTCAAGTTATGCCACTTTTCAAAACACGCACACACTTGCAACTTGACCTGAAAATCTGTACTTCTTTATTTGTGGATATCCCACAGACCCGTCCCAGCATATAGAGCTGATTAAGAACTTTAGGAATATCCCCTCATTTTTTTAAAATACAGAAATATCAAAGCTTTGATGTGAATTTTCCCTGTTCACCCATTATTAGTGTTTAGGTATGTTCCCTAAAGACACAAACAATTTTGAAAAAATAAATTTGAATTGATGTTTCTCTCTGTTTATACATTTTTTCAAGTTGTTAGTGTATGGCAGATTATATCTACATACCTTCTCAGAGGGACAGGCATTTCTACACATGGCATTGCCTTTGATAAATTCGGTTTTGTTGGTTAGTCATCATTCATCTTTAATTCTATTTTTAATGCATTTCTTTTTATAGAAGATTTAAGGCTTTCTTTTGTTGTTACGGTATTTATGTTGTTTAGTCTATTGTGCTAAAGAAAATATATATAGCAAAGTGCTTAATTTTGTTCAGTTTTATTTTTTCTTTCAAGCTCTACGAAAGGTACCATGTCTGACTGACTGACTGAACGGATTATAGTCGCGTATTGCTCGGTGGCTTCTCCGACTGCATACGATCCTGGGCTGGACCACAGTCCCTTTAAGAAAGCACTTGGCCCCGGTCTGGGCCTTTCAACTCCTGACCCCGGCCTGGATCAGAGTCTAAGTTGGACGTACTCCATCACTCCCCGACGACAGACCCAGCAACCAAATCTCCCACCCAGGCCCCCGCCCCGCCCCACCGCACCCACCCAAGGAACAGTCCACCCCATCGCACACACCCACCAGCCCCCCAAGCACAACCCAAAAGGGAGGGGCACCCCACCGGGGCAGACCACCCCGGCGCACCCAACCGCCAACCCCAAGGCAGGCAACAACCAAACCCCAACCCCCTCTAGCCGCAAAGAGTATGAAGGCCAACTGTTCCATGCATCTGCTTCCTCCCTTGATGTTGGTTGTCCTCGCCGAAGGCCCCAAGTCTCCCAAAAAGCCTTGTTACCCCTATATCTGTTTTATCAAATTGTATCCAGTTGTTACTATGGATATCCCTATGCCAGAATTGTGTGAGCCACCCATGCAATTGATCTAATGATTATGAGTTGTGAATTTTGAATAAATATTATGTTGGAATTTTGCGTACTTAGCGTACTTTTGTGTGACTAAATTGTGCCAATCTGCTGGATGTATGCCATCCTATGTGACATTTACACCGCTTAGTAATTATGGTTGTATCTTTTTGAGCGCACGGCCAAAGAATCATGATAGATTGTGTTTTGATCTTCTCATGTGAAATGAAGACCTTGGTTATTATTCCCTCTGTCCTGGAGAGGGCTTTTATGCTTGTCCGGAATTTGGAGACAGCAGGTGGGGTGTGTCCTGGACTGTCCCTCACCACATTACGATCCACACCCATATGCCGGGGTCATGGTGAGAAATCTTAGCTCAGCACTGGCTTGCCGAGTTCAGGATTCCACCCAGGTATTGCTAGTATATTTTCCCTAACACCCGTTTGATGTTCCCAGCGTAGGTGCTTGTGCGTGTGTGTGTGTGTGTGGGGGGGAGGGGGTTTGTGGCGCAGCAGGTAGAGCTTCCTGGACTGCCCCTTACTTTGTTGTTGCATTTAAGGTACAGCAGGCCGAGCTGCCGGGACTGTCCCTAACTGAGAGTTTGTCCATATATTCGGGGAGGGGCAGCAGGTGGGGTGTGTCCTGGACTGCCCCTTGCCTTGTTACGATACCAACACCTATATGCCGGGGCCATGGTAGGAAATCTTAGCTCAGCACTGGCTTGCCGAGTTCAGGATCCCACCCAGGTGTTGCTAGTATATTTGTCCTAGCACCTGTTTAATGTTCCCAGCAAAGGTGTTTGTGTATGTGTGCGTGCGGGGGGAGGATTTGGGGGCAGCAGGTAGAGCTTCCTGGACTGCCCCTTGCTTTGATGCTTGTCTGGCAAATTTGATTGAATAATTAGATCTTTTCTTTATTGGCAAATTTGAATATTACATCTTTTCTCTGTTGGCAAATTTGATTATTTCATCTTTACTCTGTTAGCAAATTGGAAAGTTATTTTTAAACTTTCCTCTGTTTATTCTTCAATCCTCTCTTTTCTGTCCATGGCTGATTCAGTTTTCTTCTGTATTGAGTCTTCTTTATTATCTTCTTCTGTCCTCTTTCTCCTGAATTATGTCTTCTTTTATTCCTGGTAATGTTTATCCTTCTGATCAAGAAGTCTGTTTGTCATCTCTGCCTGTGTTGTTGTTTGTTTGTTTGTTTGTTTTTATTTTAATTAAAGTTTAAATCTGAAAAACTTATTACAAAATCAATTAATATAATAAATTTAATAAACATATTAAATAAAATAAGTTAAATTAATTTAAAGAAATTTAATTAATTAGATTAGATTAAATTAAATCAGTTCAATTTAAGTAAGTTAAATTAAATTAGATGAATATCATTAATTCAATCTAAATCCAATCAGACTAAATTAAATTAAATAAATGAAATAAAATAAAGTCAATAAGTTAAATTAAATAGAATATAAAGATTAATTAAATTAGATGAAATTCATTAATTCAATCTAAATCCAATCAGACTGATTTAAATTAAATAAATGAAATAAAATAAAGTCAATAAGTTAAATTAAATAGAATATAAAGATTTACATTAAATAGATTAAATAATTAAATTAAAGAAATTTTATAAATTGATTTAATTAATTTAAAAGAAAAAATTAAATTAGATGTATCAAATAAATAAATTAAAATAAATTTATAGTTCAAATATATAAAATAAATTAGATAAAAAAAATTAAATTAGATAAATTAAATTAATTAAATTGAATAAATAAACTAAAAGAATAATAAAATTTATTATTATAATTGCCCTTATTTATTATTGAATTACTTCTAGGCACTTTCTTCTACTATGATATTATTATTCTATCCCATTATTAATCCTGTTTTATAAAGATTATTTTTGGTTAGTTATTATGCTGATAATATAATCCTCTTAAATTAATGTAATAAAATTTCTACCATTATATATAGTGGAGTGTGAACTTTCAATGTTATAGGCTTGGCGTAGACTAGATTGCTATATGAGCAGGTTCAGTTTGATTGGTTGTCATTTTGTTTATGTTTCAATCCTTTTTATTTAATCCGTTTGCGTTGGATTGTGACTACAGGGGAAGCGCGCCTAAATTTCAACTAATCGCCGTCGTCCACACAAAGCTTGCCACACTAATCAAGTGTCTCTGAACTGTAATACGCTCCTGTTAGCGACGCGGCACCACTTATGGATGACTAACACTACGAGATAACAGTGATCAATTTATTTTCAAATAAAGTGTTTAACAGTCCCCAAGTTTATTTATCATGTTGAACATATTTCTTACAATCATCTCAACATTGTATATTAATTCAATCGTTTAAAACTAGCGTATTTGTTTATAACTTGGGTGTAAATATTATTGTTATTGTTATGATTAAGCAGACGACAGTGTCAACAAGGAACGCGCGCCTAGAAATCTACCAAAAATAAAGATATTGGCAGATCCCAAATTTAATTCATCATCCTAAACATATTTCTTACAATCATCTTAACATTTGTACTAGATAAATCCTTAAAAACTATAATATTTTATTCATAATTTTAATATTATTGTTATTGTTATGATTATTTTGCTTGATTTTAACTTAGAACTTCCAATCCTCTTTTAAACCATAGATATTAATACACTCACGCCCAACAAAATCAGCAGTTTGTATTTCCCGCAGTTAGTAACTCTGTCTATTTATCGGCAGTTATGTCCATAACTCTACCTTCGGTAGCAGACGACAGTGTCAGTACTTACTAAATTTAATATCATATTAACTATATTTATATTAGGAGGGTTTTGACGTTAAGAACTAAGTGTTTAAATGAATAAATAATTAAATATTCAAATATTTATATGTTTAAAATATTCCTTTACCTTGTTCAGTGTGTGTAATGTATAGTCCGTTCTATTGTGTCCGTTATCCTTATTCCCTTGTTCCAGGAATCTCAGTTGTAGCGATATCTTATTATAAATCCAGTGAGTGTATCCAATTTGTTGTAGTAATTCACTCGTTGATCTTCCCTGAAGTCCAAAGGTACCATGTTTGGCGAGATAGGTCGTGTCTCACCGCGAGACAATTTACAAAACATAAAAAAAGTAAAACTAACGCAAGAACCCTGTGCGATCCCATGGAAATTGTGTCAATTTTATGGTCAAACACATCACAGCACATTTGGATGAACTATTCTGTGAGAACTTTACATCCACGTTATCAAAAAAGGAGGAATTTATAGAGCCTACATATTCAGTTCACTCTTGTGATATTTAATAATGGTTTTTTTTTTTTTCTTCTATGGATGTGATTATCTAAGTGGAATGTATGTTTCTTTGAATCTTTCTTAAGGAAATGACATTCTCTCTCTCTCTCTCTCTCCCTCTCTCTCTCTCTCTCTCTCTCTCTCTCTCTCTCTCTGCCATAGTAGTTTTGATTGAAATCCTAATGGTATTTGTTCCCGTTTGAAGATACATCTCCATAATTGTGATCAGTAGTCACCATAATTATGTGAACTGTTCCGTTTGTCATGTAATTATTTTCAAAAACTTACACCCTTACAAATTGTAAATCAGTAAATCGTTGGATGAAATAAAATCTTGAGTTGACGAGCTTGTACAATTCAGGTATCTTAGCTTTATCCTTATTTTGGCACTGAAATGTGTCACGGATTTTTTTTTTCTAGCATTAGATTTACCGTTTTTCAGAAAGGAAACAAACGTACGACTTTTTCAAGAAAGACGCGAGTGACATTGCACTGTATAACCCACCCTATGGTTAACTCTGAATTCTAAAACTAAAACATGCATTCAGAAAAAAATGTAACTATGTTTGACCTATTTTCTCTCAATACAGACTGTCGATAGAACAAGGCGCGTTTTGGTGCTGCCTTTTTATTATTTTTTTTCCCTGCCCTTTGATTTGTGAAAACTTTGCAACATTGTTGTAGCGTGTGCTCCGAAACACAGGGCATCTTTCAAATTAGGAATATACAGCAAATGTTAAGCAGTCAGTCGACAATAAATATCACACTACCTTTTTTATGAAATTGATAAAATGAATGAAAATAATGAACACTTTTCACATAGAATGTATGGTTGTCTTCATTATCTTTGTCCTATAATACCTCGAAAAGTAACAGAACCAAAAATGGTGTGCCTCTTTTCTGTTTTTTTGGTTCTTTTACCATTCTTTCTTTCTTTCTGTAATGCTAATTCTGTCTGCCCATCTCTCAAAACACTAGTCTCCAGACTTACTGTCCCCCAATGCAGTAACACTTGTGTTGCGTGCGTGCGTACGTATATGTGTGTGTGTGTGTGTGTGTGTGTGTGTGTGTGTGTGTGTGTGTTAGCTTTCGCTTACACACATATCGTTTGTACAAAAATTTAATAGACAAAGAAATAACAACCATTGACATAAACCATTTAATTTCACCGTGTAGGTGTATGCAATCGTTCTCGACTTTTCTGCAAGTCAATTTTGCGGCTACTAGATTGTAAAAAATAATCTTCATGAGGTACCAAACGAATTTCTTTCTTCGTTGGTCTTGTTGGTTCTGTAATTCTATCAGATTACCAGCGTTTTTTCTCTCTCAGTCTCTTAGTCTCATTCTGTAATGCAAATCGTGTTGGATATGAGACAATCATATCTTCAAGATCACTAGTACAAACTTCTACCAACATATTTTGAAAAGTATTGTGTGACACAGATCGTCATTGTCGCTTGGTGTCTGCTTTCTCCTTGGAAAAGTGTCATCGTTTCATCTTGATTACAAACTTTGACTAAGTTTTACACACTACTTGAACTCTTTGCATCTCACGGTATAGGTGTAAGCCATCGTTCTCAGTTTTCTTGAAGTTCGTTTATTCGTCTCTCAAATGTCACAATAATTTCAGGGGACGAACGAATTTCTTTTGGGCTGAATCAGGACTCTCTTGGTTTTGTGGCAGAAGTGGAGAACATTGATTCAGGCTCGCTCATGTCGTCTTCGAATGGATTAGAACTAACACTTCAGCTCCTCTGTGTGTGTGTGTGTGTGTGTGTGTGTGTGTGTGTGTGTGTGTGTGTGAGAGAGAGAGAGAGAGAGAGAGAGAGGGGGGTGTATGATGTTGCCTCTTACTTTCTTCTAGTTTCTCACCGGAACCGTTTCATCTTGATTGCAAAAATTTCGTTTGACTAGGTTTCTCACGCAACAGGTCACTATATAAGATTAGTGTCTTAGAGTTTTTAGCGTATTCATTCAGTTCTCAAACAGTCAAGAAGATGGACGAGTCAACACAGATCGACCTGCTGGTCAAAGATTTGCTACGAGTTATACGAAAGCATAACTCACTGGCGAAAGTGTCAACAGAACTTACTCTTCTGGTCTATGATTTGATGAGAGTCATAGAAAAGTATATAAGTCCTGATGAAGTTTGCTATATCTGTAAGGTACATGGGCATTTGTCTCCAACAGGTCCGCATCGTCCAATAAAGAGAGACAAAAGTCAAGATA
>JAECUM010011120.1:0-47490 GCA_016617855.1 Megalonaias nervosa | reverse complement strand
CTCATGACAGGTTCTACTGTATATGTAATGATTAAAACAAAAAAAAAACTACCTACCTACCCTAATTTTAAAACCAATGCAGTAAGGAAACTTGGGGGTGGGGTGGGGTGGGGGCCTAACTGTACCATCACCTGTCAAGGATCACAAGAACCAGTATAAATATTTTTGAATGAATGGCTCCACCATCATAAAACTTGACTGAGTATATCAAACACTTGTTATTCTAGATTTAAAAGTCATACATGAAATGTGCAAATGCAGCTTCTAGATTGGTCACAATATTTTTGAGATCAGTTTGGTGTCAAGTTAAGTTTTGTGTCCATGTAGGTGCGGGTGTGGGTGGGGGGAGCTGATTATTGCATCACTCCACTCATAGTACAAGACATGTAATGTATGTGGTTCATGTTTCCACAAGTCTTCATAGTGTACACACATGCTTATCTTGCTGACATCGTTCTTTCTTATTCCCCTAACAAGGACACCTAAACTTTAAGATTCCATCACATCAGAGGATAAAGTTAGATTGCATGCTTCAAGATTCAACCAAGATAACAGCATTCCATGAGGTTTATTCTTGGCATGAAAAGTATTTTAAAATCCATATAATAATGGCTTAAACAGCATCCTGGTTTCATTTTCATTTCTTTCAGACCGATAAATGTCAGTATTATTCTGATTTTTCTATCAGTGAAATCTAAACTGATATTGTGCAAATAAGAAATGCTAGATTGAGATCACTGTCAGGTATAATGGAAGGGTCAGCTGGCAGAATGGGTGGGGTCTAGTGGGCAGATTATTATTTTTCTAGAGGTAATTAAGGCATGAGGATTGAGTTACCTGCATTGAATGCTCCCAGCTGTAGGCAACTATGAAATTGACAAAGGCCATTAAAAGTTGGGGGGGGGGGTCAGTAGGGGGATCCTTTGAAAGGATTGGTAGGTAAATCCTTTAACTCTGTGCGGTACAAAGCCCAGCAATTTGAGCCATGAACAAATTCTTCCAGTGGCCCTCAATATAAAGTGCCTCAATGTACTGATGTCTCTCATAAAGTGGTTATGGAGCCTATTAAATATTTAGTCACATTTGTTTGAATAATTCCTGCATAATTTATTTCTCTTCATTTTTTCGTTCTTGGCTAATGATTAGCCATTAATTCACTTTCACATTATTAAATACTATATTTTTTGTGTTTTAAGCCACTATTGGTAAACACCCTTGTTGAAAAATCAATTCAGTACATTTTACAATGTAGACCATTTTATGGCTCCCTAAAAGATTATAAAGTGCAGTAGCTTAATAATATATAATCTAATTATTTATTATAACGAATCCTGGTGGGCACAAAACTTAAATGAGAACAAAGTCTGGAATGGAAAATTTCATTATTTTGCTCATTTCAGGTTAAACAGATATTCAAGCATGTCAGTTTTTCTGTGAGTTACTTTAGCTCAAGATAACTTTTATTGCAATAATGTTAGTGTTCAAGGAAATTATGATAGAACAGTGCAGACCACAAAGCTATGGTGGAAATTATGATAGAACAGTGCAGACCACAAAGCTATGGTAGAAATTATGATAGAACAGTGCAGACCACAAAGTTAGGTGGAAATTAGGATAGAACAGTGCAGACCACAAAGTTATGGTGGAAATTATGACAGAACAGTGCAGACCACAAAGTTAAGGTGGCATAGCTGTTGAAGGAAATAAGATTGCTTTATTTTCGTAGCACTATTAGTGAATTATGTATTATTATTTTACTTTGTCCTTTCAAGAATGTTGTGGGTTCCCAAATATGGAGTGAGGGGGGACACAGTGATCTCAACCCTTGTGATTCTATGTGCAACACTGCATCATACATGCATCAGAATTTTTTATTTTCAGTCTCAAGGTGCTTTCATCCTAAAATGATGCAGAACAAACCAGCGCAAAATTTGACTATTATCTCAGAAGACCACTTCTGATGAATGACCATATTTTGAATGCATGGGTCAGCTGCTTTATGATGTAATAACCTTGAATATAATATAACCTGTCTTGAGAGACCAATTTTTGTTGGCAAAAGGGGTGGTCGCTCAAGATGGGTTTCACAGTAGTTTACATGACTGATATTGTATATAAAAAAAAATGGTCATGGGTATGTTGTCAGTGGATGAGACTGTAGACAGTCCACTGTTCATCGCATTAGATTGAATTACACTTTAAGACTGAAAAATGTTGATACCATCCCCGTTTTTTTTTTTTTTTTTTAAAAGAAATGAGTAATGTACAACATGACCTTTACATTTGGACATGCAAGCAGCTCAGGTAATATCGTACGACTTGCAATGAAGGTAGAGACTTAAAACTTTGAGAGCACCTTGGAGTGTTCTTTAAACAACAGAGTGGTTTAAGAGTTGGAAAATTCATTCCATTAAAATGAGTCTGTGGGTGGGGATATATTTGCATACATTTATAGTTGCATAGGGCTGGCATAGGGAAAAGTTTTAATAGTGTTTGGATGAAGAAAATTAGTTGTGGTTCTGTCATAATCAGAAGCAAGTTATTTGTGGATGACAATTCCAGATTCAAACAGACATTAAGGATCATAATTTTTTTCTGCTGTTTCATGATTGTTTGAAGGAGGTTCATATTCACACCCTAGATTATTGTCAGTATGAATGTCCACCTGTCCATCTACACCCTAGATAAAGGATCTCATATATGGCCTGTGGGCCTATTTCCTGTAGCTGGCAATAGACATCAAGAATTTGTAAAATAATGAAAATTTTTTTCTTCACAGCCAGTAATTTTTTTATAAAAATTTGATTACATCATTTACTTTTCGTTTCCAACATTTCAACTGACTACATTTTATATGAGCTGCGTTCGCTGTATGAAGGGGGTTTCAGTGATGCAGCCCTCAGATCAATGTAGTAGTCCTCATGGTGATTTGAGTTTGAGACTCCTGCCAAAGGTTATAGTCTTTGGTAAAGCAGTGGTCAAATTAGCAGATGTCAGCTTGCCTGTTTTCCTGCTGGACTAGTAGTTTTCATAATTTCAATAATCCAATGGCCAGTAATAGTATGTATGTCATTGTGTCATGGGAAGGACTAGTGAAGATTCAGGACTAGTAAATTTCTGTCTGCTAGTCTTTACTGGAGTGAAATTTATGTTAAATTCTGGGTGTTTAAAGCAGTTTAAAGGATCTAAAATTTTATCAAATTTGTGTTGGAAATTTCACCCAGCTGACGTTTTATTTTCACCCATACATGTGTAATCAAATATTAAATCCCCAGGCTTTTCTGAAAGAAGCTTGTGTGTAATGTAGTGCAAGAAAAACTAATAATTTTTCCCTCTCCATACCACAGATTGGTTGGTGCAGTAGGGTCACCAAATGTATCTCCCCAATTTTGAATTGATGTTGGCATGTATCTTGATATCGTATTGATTTTTAAGCAGGCTTTTAACAGGAATCCCTCCTCTGCACACACCAATATGTGGTAAACATTTCAGGTCATGACTGATTTATAGAGGTGTAGATAAACAGAGGTATGGTTTCTTGGAGTTACAGATTAAAATTGCAGCAAAACTACAGTATGGAGTAGAAAAGATAGATAAGAAAGAAAGGGTTGCAAGCTAGAAATATTGGTGCCATAGTATGTGGAATGGGAGAACAGCAAGCATGTTCAGGCAAAATAGTTGTCAAGTTAAGACATCCATTTAATTTTCAGGGGGATGAGGGAATTTGTCTCTAGATTTTCATTTAAACCAGTAACATTTGTGTTATTTATTGAATTAATGGGGACTATACTGTACATTCAGGACATATGGTCAGGCATCTGAGGTCAGCAATTCTGTTTTTCCATCATCACAGGGGCTGCTGAATTATAATTGGGTATTTTTACTCCATGGTTTGAAACTAATTGCATTTTAAAATATTTTTATGAGGTATTTTGTCAATACTGCAAAACAAAAAACTTGGCTATGAGACTCTGTCTTGACCATGAAGTTATTATTCATGCCCTAGTGAACGTGTTGAATGGCTTAGTGACAAAAACTAGTTCAGGTTGCATTTGATTATATGGCTCTGTTTGAGTTAGTGTTCCTACAGTCATCAAGAACTATCAATTCAGATGTGCACAGAACTTAAGAAACATGACTCAATAGCATAGTTTACATTGATCATACAACACTGACTATGCGTATGGCAGGAGCAAATATGCTGACAACATTGGACTTGGTACATTGAACGAAACTTTTGTGTAATTTGAAAACTTTTAAAAACAGAAGACGTAAGTGTAAAATATGCTCGTCTTTTGTTCAAGAACCTTCAAGGACACTCCTCCCATACCTCACCCCCACCCATGTTCAAATTATTTTTCTGTAGGCTAAAAATATAATTTCCAGAAGCCATTAATATCAGTGGCTTTGAAAGCATAGCTCATCAATGTCCATTCATAACCATAAAATAACAAATAGAATCAAATTTTGAACTAAAAACAAATACTTGTGTCAAACCTGTTCATGCATTTAATTTCCCACACACCCTTGTGTTGGAGTGATTGAATGGGAATAGTGGATAAACATGCTATCCATGTATACTTAAAATAAGCACCCCACCCCACCCCATCTTTTTCTGCCTTCCATTTTGTATCAATGCAGCATCCTACCTGTAATGCTGCTAGCATTAAACAGACTATTGTATAGTCTTAATTTTGTACATCACCCCAGTGTTATGCTCCTGGATTCAATGGGAATTAATTTTATGTAATAATGAAACCAAATAATAATGAAACAGACCAAACAGTTGTACAAGGATAAAAAGGCTGAAAGTAGCCAAATAATGAATTTGAAACTTTAACATTCTAATATTCCATTATTCTCGGTATTGGCATCTGCCATTTGGCACTGTAAATGAATTCAGGTTGTCTTTTTATTAATTATGGTGATTTTCTTAACTCTGTACTTTGGAATTGAAGATTTGCCTTTTTAAATGCAAAGTTCACCATCTTGGAAGCCCATCATTTTCCAGATTCCTGGTAACATCAGCCATAAAACCCCTGGTGTACATTTTAAAGAACATTCCTTGCAGAGTTTTGATTTAGGAGCTATAAAAAATGGCTTCATGCTGAGTATGGTTGTAGGCTTCAGTCTGATTATCTGTTGGGAAAGAAAGCAATGCAATTAAAATTTAGGCTCCCATCTCCATTTATCTGAAATCCTTTCAAACACACATAATCTGAAGACCAGGGAGGCACAGAATGAGAAGAAATTGATTTTTGTCTTCACTGACAGTTATTGATTAGAGATTTGCCATTTTGTATGCTGTTGGGTTTGTTCCCAGACTGAACTGGAATTAAAATCGGGCAAAAATAAATGGAGGGAGGGGGGTAGTAATGAAAATAATTATAACAGAGAAAAGACTGGGAAAGGTGGTCATATAATGAAAATAATTACCACACTTACCACACATTGAATATTGTGAAATGCTTGTACTGCTCATTGCTTGAACACAAAAATAGATTGAGTTGAAAGTATCAGAAAAGTTTTGAACACTGGAAAAGTTGGTTGGCTGGATGATTGATGTTTAATAGTACATTAGCATATTATAGGCTACATAGTGGAGAGGCAGTTATATTAGTGTCTTGCTCAGACACACCACAGCAGTGGACTCGGCCTGACCTGAGCAGGATGGAATGCACACCATTCTGGTTTGGTTGGTATTTTACGGAGTTAAAGGTTATTTAGTGATGCAGTTGGAGTAAAGTGTTTTTTCCAAGGAACATGCCAAGATTATCATGCTGACCTAATGGTAGGATTCAAATTTACACCCTTTGGTTGTGTATCCAGCACACTAATCACTGAGTTGCTGGATGCAAGATTCTCATGCTGATTACCTTGACAAAAGAGCTAAATAAGCTACAACATCTTGAGTCCATGATGTTGGTCAGATTTGGATGGCAGAAGAGCTAAATAAAACATAACATCTTGAGTTTGTGACCTGTCGGATTTGGATTGCAAAAGAGCTAAATAAAACATAACATCTTGAGTTTGTGACCTGTCGGATTTGGATTGCAAAAGAGCTAAGTATACTAGTGTCTGGAGTCCATGCCTTGGTTGGATTTGGATGTCAAAAAGATAATTAAACTATAGCATCTTGATTTTGTGACCTTTGTCGGATTTGGAAGACAAATTAGAGAGAAACAAGTATTTTGATGATGTGATCCATGTGCTCCTGATGATGATGATGTTTGTGTTGATATACAAAGATCAAAATACTTTCATTTGATCTAAGTTCGTATCTCCTTAATGGCTTGAGGGCTGATAACCTTTTTTTTAAAACTTGTATAGTCAGTCCTTGAAGGATTTCACCAGGGTTTGAAAGCAATTTAAAATTTTCACTTCTCATAAAAAAATTTCACTCTTCATGCCAATTCATGTAGCATTCAGTATTAGATTTAATCTTTCCTCAGTTGGTTGTCTGCATATGTATATTTTCTTGCCTTTGTCAAAATTAACTTGCCCAAGGTTATGGGAAATGAGAATTTCAAAGACCTGTAGCAGCTTAAGATTGCATTTGTATATTTGGTGGTGCAGATTGACAAGTAATAATTTAAAAAAATGTAAACCATGTGTGATAATTTAAAAAAATGTAAACCATGTGTGATAATTTAAAAAAATGTAAACCATGTGTGATAATTTAAAAAAATGTAAACCATGTGATAATTTTAAAAAAATGTAAACCATGTGTGATAATTTAAAAAAATGTAAACCATGTGTGATAATTTAAAAAAATGTAAACCATGTGTGATAATTTAAAAAAATGTAAACCATGTGTGATAATTCAAAAAAAATGTAAACCATGTGTGATAATTTAAATGAAGCTTTCAAACAATAAATTAGTGCAACTCAGAGACTTAAAAAAAGAAAAAAAACGATTATCACAACCAATGTGTACAGTTGCATTGGCTCAGTGGATAAAGTCTTGAACTCGAAAAAGGATCCTTTGCTTTTTAGTTCCTAGCATCCTATCAGCCCAGATTGCTACCATGGTGTCTTTTGGCAAGACACTTTACTCCCTGCCTGGGATAAATAACCCATTCAAAGTGTGAACCCCCCCCCCCAAAAACAATACAAACATTGTAGTACTTTACTGTGACTAGTATTAGGAGTTCTGATTAGGTAGTCATCCAGAAATATGAAACTTCTCATAAAAAGTGATCTTTGAGATAATTGCAGTGTGTGAATAGATTTAATTTCTTAGGGCAGTCACACACTTGTTAGCCTTAAATACAAGTAGAGACTATAAGTGAATACAATTACACATTTCAAAGAAGCAGCTTATGGTAAAGTAGGGTAATTATGATGAATGAACCATTGTTGTTTTGACAAGGTAAAGAGAAAAGAAGAATTGTTGGAATCTAGCTTAGAGGCATTTGCACAGGTAGACCATTGTACCATATCGCTTTACAAAATCGCTTTAGGTGATGGAGACAGATCCATTGGAAAAGTTGTCTTCTGTTTGACATGTACAGTGTATGTATGATACAGAATCAGAGCTGCAGCCATGCATCAATGCATTTACATCTTTGAAAATTAGTGCAGCAGGGTCTACTCTAAACAAAAATTTCTACATGTATGTATGTGTGTGTGTTGGGGGGTGGGTAGGGCAATTCAATAAAAAGTCCAATAGAAAAAAATTAATGGTTGGACCTTATTTTCATGGAAATCAGTTTCAAATAAAATTTAGCAGCCCTAGTTAAATTTGAATTTTTGAAAGATTTTCCTAAATTTGTTCAAATTCCTGGAGGGTTTTGGAAGGGGTCAAAGCCTTTCAGTTGTGTACTTTCCATTTTTTTCTTTTTTACATTGTTATTCATGGGGTCATTATCAACAATTGTGTAGTCTTGTGTTTTTTCTTGGGGGGGGTTTTGCATGTGTTTCACAGTTAGATACGCTCATTTTGAAACAGGTACCCACTTCTGTCTCCATACAATTTTGTTTGCTGAGTTCACCACCAGATACCTCCTTCATTGAAGATAAAGGCCTGACAAAACGTGGAATTTTGCTTTTAGAAATGTATTTTTCATGTTGAAGAGAAGTAAAACTCCTGTTCCCAGCTTTAAAGGTCACAGGCCATACTCCAACATTTTTCTGTTTACATCAGATTTGTATTACATGATTAAAAGTAGTTACACTCACACAAAGAGAACAAAAAAAATTATCAGGTGTAAAGCAGAAATAATAATTTAATGACTCGAAATAGACGTATACAATGCTGTTACTTCCCCTTAGCTACAATTTCCCACCTATAGAGGACGCCATCTGGAAATGACATACATTTATCCCCATAAGATGAATTACATGCTTCTTCTTGTCAAAAATAAAACATTATAAACTATGGATAGGGAACATTTAGATGAAACTACTGAAAACTAATTTACTGTTCAGCCTTATATTGATATGTGTGCACGACACACTAGATTGTGTTGCTTTCAAAACTGTTTCAATTTATTTTGAAAATTCCCGTTAATACAGGTAAAAAGGAATCATTGTTGGCTTCCCTGTGTTGGCTGACTTTATTTTAAAAAAAAAAAAAGAAATCAGGACACTTAAAAGAATCCAAAGGAACTAAACTTGGCTACCTTATGTCGGCCAACTTCATAAGAAAAAATCGGCTCACTTAAAAGATACCAAAGTCAGTTTCTGGATTTGGTTTGCTTTATAATAAAATAACCTTTGTTTTTGATATCCTGTTATTAGTTTAAGCAAGGAGTTTATTGCTTGCTGCCAGTTGTGTTTATCAAACTCCCGGGCTTCTATTTGTTTGCCAGATGTAATCATAATTGATGTTTGTAGGGCAAATAGTATACACAACAATAACTTGCTTTAATAACACTTTTGTCACCCATGCTAGTGAAAAGATTATCATTTGCACTCACAGCGGATGTATTCTAAAATAATGACATTTATCTGCAAAATACCGTCATATAGTTAACTTGGATACAGTACAATCTCATTTTGCGCCTTGTAACTTATCATACGTGAATGGCAGGTGCTTTCAAGCAATTGGGTGATATTTTTGTCTCTTTTGCAATTTTATTTGACCTAAGTGATACACACTACAGTAAGGATGCATACGCAAACCGGCATCCACTACATCTACGGAGTTCGTGGATATATTTTTTTCCTTAATGAATTTCGTGTGATGAAAAAGAAGGAACAAATGATAACAATGCAAGGTTAGTTTCTTTCATTTTATTTTCAAATAAGTGCATGTTTATAAATTTTTTGTACTGTGCAAGGGGGGTGGGGAGTGGGCACAAATTCAACACAACATTATTTCCTTCCTTATTTGTATGGAATAATGGAGCAAATATGACTGACGATATTGACTAGTAATGACAAGCTTTCGGTTTACACGCGCACACACTAAGACAACTTGAAAAATAAAAACAAACAATAAAATAACTGGTAAGAGCTTCATATTGCAGCAAGACTGACAAAATGCTCAACATTATTCTCTCTCTCTCTCTCTCTCTCTCTCTCTCTCTCTCTCTTTCATGTGTAATCGAGTGTGTTTTATATGAAGTAGTGTTAAAACGTGAAGCCTAAAATTAAATATATTTGTTATAATATCTCATGTACACTACCTTTAGAAAAATGTATACGTATTCTGTAGAATATTATCTGTTAAGTATTATTGTTTTATAAATCAATATTGATAATTTGACCGGAAGACTTAAATTGAGAATGTCGTTGTGCAGATGCATATTTTTTTAGGATAAAAAATGGATATAAATATTTTAATTAGAACGAGCAAGATATGTCAGTTTGTGTTTTCTCTCATATATATGTACATTACGACGTATGATTATTTTCTTTGAAAGAATATCAAGATCATTTAAATTTAGTTTCCTAAAACGTATCTTACATAGTATCTACTTGTTGTTTGAAGAAAAAGAACTTGTTGAAACTATTGTTAAGTTGAGCCGAATTGTCTTTCGAGTTGGGCTGAATTGTCTTTGGGCCAGATTGACTATAATCCGGCATAAATGATACAACTTTCCCATCCCCTCACCCTATTCAATCCCACAGCTTGAATCCACTTTTTTTCTTCTGGTAAACAGGGTCTTTGGGAAAAAGAAAGAACCCTTTTTCCCATCATCACTCTTTTGGTTGCATCCATATGTAACACAGAGTGCACCATATTTGCTGTACAAAAGCACAATTATAAGATATATCACATAGACATTTACGTGGGGAAATTAAACACTTGAATGGCTATGTTGAATAGAAGGGATAAATGTACATCATATCGTTTTTGGCACGCGGAAACTACCGATTGTTTACGGAGATTGCTGAATAATTTTTTCATTTAAAAAAACGGATTTTTAAGACTAATTAAAATTTTTTATGGTGGTGCATACATGACAAATGTGTTTTGTTTATGACTAGAATAATATCACACGATTGTACAATATAGGTGGCCAGTGATCTTTAAGATTAGACTGGTTAATGTTATAGTACATGGGAAGTGAATGAAGCAATTTCTCCAAAGTCAGGCATAAAGAGCATATTCATCTGAGGGTAACCAAATACTTTAGTTTGGTTCACTAACTGTATTTCTTACTTAGTGTGATACTTTCTTATATGTAGAAAATGGGAATTATTCTACAACAGGGGTCTCAAACATATGGCCCATCAAGCCATATCCTATGACCCGCAAAATGATTGGCGTCACAAGGTGTCATGAGAGAAAACCAAGGTGGTGTGGCCTTTGGGCCATAGAAAATGCCCTCAGGGTGGTTTGAGTTTGAGACCCCTGGTCTACAAATTAAATTCTCATTGATGCAAGAGGGATGGACAGATTGATGTCTGTCACATTATATACAAAATGGAAGTAAACAGAGTACGACTTGCTATTATTATGGACAATTTGTATTTATTCGGTTGATTTTTAGTGTGATAATTTTAGGAATTTGTTTGACTCCTGCAATCTTATGACCTAGAGTAGGCCCTGGCGTGACTGAATCTGTACAAAAGGCAACCATATCTAGTAGATCACCAGTCTTAATAAGACCACAAAATCACATTCCACCTGTTAAAGTAGAAGCACAATTACATGTACAGTAAAACCTGTTATGAGAGACTGCCCCTCCTGCCAACAAAAAGCGGTCTCTCAAGACAGGTGGTCTCTCATAGCAGGTTTCTAGAAAAAGACCAGTTTCCAAGGTTCAGTTTCAGAATGATTTCAAGAAAAATAACCACAATCACTGTACATATATTCTGTGCTTTATTAATAGTTCTTGCTAAAATATTGTATGCATTCATCTAAAAACAAAATTATATAGGAATAAAGATAAACTTTTATCATTAAACATGAAATCACATTTACATTTGAAGATCACATATTTTAGCGTATGAAATCGCTTCTGAATTACTCCTTTTCCTTTATAACAACCTAAATTTGTTCAACCGACGTTTAAACCACTCTTTTGCGAGTGGTCTGCTCTTTTTCACTTCTTTCAGTTACAATAATTTTTTACTCCAGCCTTAAAATTTGTCTCTTTTTAGTTGGAGGTTCGTCTATTGTTATTAAGGTTCTAGGTATTAAAATTATTAGTTGTAATATCGAATGTAAAGACAGTTCTGACTGGGCTGTGTTAAAATATGACAAATCTATACATGTGTATTGTATATCTAACAATTAATGAAATAAAAAGAAACAATTATCTCATCCAGAAACTGAACCATTTACTCAGAGACAAAAGTCAACGGCTTCATTCAAAGATGACATACAGGGATTAACTCGATAAGCAAAGTGTGTAACCCAGTCGCACCATCTTTGATAGACGACAGCTTTGTGATTGGGATGTACTCACTTAACATCGGGGGGGGGGGCAACAAACATTACAAGTCGTGAACACTATCAATCAAATCCCACAAACGATTCTCTCTTGCTGGTTTAATAGACAATGACCGTATTCACCTCCGGCAATATGGATTAACTCTAAAGACAAACAATATACATGACCACTATGTCAACTTTGGCACTGTAATGGCAATTCGTGACATGTACATTAACCTGGTTTACGGACAATACAGCATTTATCACCGGTAGCAACAATCCTTTTTTTTAAAATGTTCTTTTTATGTTTGTTTTTTATCAGAACAATCGTTACTAATCAAGCGCTTGTTGTAACAGTTGATTACATATAGGTCAGTGGTGTCTGTCCTCGCGATACGGTCGTTCATATTGATGCCGGGTCATAATGCTAGGAAGCAGGCTAAGTGCAGGAATAATTAGTCTGGTTTCCTGCTTTGTATGCTCCCTGCGTTGCTCACCCTTATACGAATGGGGGAGAACAACACAGGGAGCATACGAAGCAGGGAATCAGACTAGGAAATAATCTACATATACTTTAGTCTGGTTTACAACAGAAATTATAAAACACTCTAAGCATAGCTAATATATTCAGACATTGGTAGCCAGCCTTTTCTTTTTTTTTTTCTTTTTTTTTAGAACGGTATGAGCAGTCGTTCTTACAGGGAATAAATAAAGGATGGTTGAATTTATCCTCGTTTTTGCAATGCGGTTGTTCATAGCCACATCAAAATGCATATTTTGCCAAGACATCGCGGTCGCTGGTCGCGTTCAGCAGGTGGTTGCTCATAACAGAGCGTTTATAATAAAATCGATCCATGCATTATGATTGTGGTCGTAAATGACAGGTGGTCGCTCATAACAGTTTTTACTGTATTAAGGGACCATCCAGGCCTGGAAATTGTTAAAAAATATTCTTTGTAGACGGAAGGACTTGTAGATTGAGAATTGTACTCGACCAGCAGAATCTTCATTTGTCCTTCCCATAGAACAATGTCAGATAAAGATTAAAAGCATTACTAGGCATGGAGGCATTGGCTTATTGACATCAGAACATCTACTAGCTTCAGGCTAGTGGGCCCACTATTTCAAGCCCTGTCATCTGTCTTCAGAGACCACTTTTGCGGATCCCGTAGGTCATTGGTCACTCCACTCTAATCTGTATAAACTGTTAACTGATATTACTAGTACTTGTCTTCCAAAAAGAAGTCCCTTTTTATTCACAGGGCACCACTCTGATAATAGGCCAGTGTCAAGAGTGGTCCATTTTCTATAGGCCCCCTCCCCATTTATGTACAAGGCCAACCGTCTTTGTGAACATCATTTAAGCTGCTTTCTTTGGTTGACTCCATAAGAGGGACATTGTGTTTTAGACTTGTGAGCTGACAATACCTGTAATCTTTCTTTCATATCATCTTCCTGTTGGATGGCAAATGGACTTCACCCGCAGATCATAAGCTAGTTTGACCCCTCATCTATTCCTCCCTCCAAACCCCATATGAAATATGAACAAAATATTCATGAAGCTGGTATGAAGAAAAAAATGTTTAAATGAATGAATATAATATTATCTGATGCACTTTTTACATGTATTTATAATTCAAGTATTCATAGTTTGTCCACTGTTGATTCAGAGAACTGTTGGAACATTTTAAATGTACCAGCTTCCTAGCTTTCCATTTTTAAGAGAGCTACACTATAGGGGAAACCATGACCTTGGTACTTTTGTTGGATAATAGAGACTATTGGTACTGAGACTATCCCAGTATTCTGACATTATTTTTGTACAGCTGACCAGAGGTCAGCAAACATTAAGAATGATACTTCCCCTTTGTGAAAGAAGGGGCTACAATGGCTGTGTAATTATAGTCTTCATTTGTTACAATAGCAGGGAATCTGCAAGCCTAAATGGCAAGCTGTATGGGTGTGGGTCAAATTACTGCAGTGGAGGAGGGACACTAAGGGAGATTGTCAATCACTATCCAAGAAGTTAAAGTATTTTGTGTTTGGACATTCTGCAGGGGTATTGTCATTTTTTAGGGACTGACAGCTTAATGTGGGGGGAAAGGGATAATTTTATCTTAAGACAATTTTGTTAAAAATGTTTGTGTTCGATATAAAAAATATTCTGCAAATCCAAGCAGGAGTATTTTTTCAAGCGATTTAGGAGCCCTAAGATTGTTTTGAAGTAAATCCCCATTGGTGGGTCCCATAGTAATTAAGCTTCCGGTGATGACAGAATTAGTTCCCACAAAGTTGTTATTTCCAAACAATGCAAGAATTTCATACTTAAATTTGGGATTTGACTTGAAAAATACTTATTTAGCAACACTGGCAGCACATGAAGGGATTGAGATAGTGTACTGTTACTGTACTTCCCAACATGAACAGCTTTGTTGTTCAGCATGCAAGAAATAAATAAGCATTACCAAAAAATACTACATAAAAGTAATTTACTTATAAAAAAAATTTCAGGCAGCTGTAGTCTTTACCCCACCCCTTCTGGCAGTTTAATCCTTCCAGCAGATTTTAAAAATGAAAAGCAGGAAGGCTATAAAAATAAAATTGCACAGACTTGGTCATTTCATTGTTAATTTATGATTTCTAACTAGATTGTGGCCAGGTGGTCCGTAACACTGCCATCTTGTTTGCAATTAAAGAAAAGTTTTCATGATAAACAATGAACATTGCATGCTGTCAGAAGAAAAGAGCATTATTAGTGATAGTTAGAAATTACTGTATTGACTGCATCCAATATTTGCAGTGTCCAGCTTTAATATTTCTTTAAACAAATACAACAAATTAAAAAGGGCAAGTGGTATAGCTCTTATGGGTTCAAAGAGATGGAAAGTTATGGAAATTTACTGAATTATTCGGCACTTAATGAAGACTGAGCAAAATCACTCCTTTGGTATGAAAAAATTGATTCACATATGCAAATATGGCAGCTGTGTTAGTAAAAAGGTGCCTATTTGGTTTAAATATGAACAAGATGACAGTATTAAAGGCCCCTTTCATGACAGATAGAAATTATGAATTCATGAATCAAAGGATAAAATTTTGTGATTTTTTTTATCCTTGATGTTTTTCATTTTTTAAATCTGGTTCAGCTGGTACACTGGCACTGGTCAATTTTTACAATTCACATGTGATGTCATCATGTTGTAAGAATATAACATCATGACATGGTCACAATTGTATTTCTTATATTTTAAGAAGATAACAATTCATAACCTTGATATTGTAAAATGTGTGACAGAAAATGGAACTGTGATTATCCCCTAAAACAGGTGGGCAAAATATGGCCCATGATCCAGATGGTGATCTGGTTTTATTCATTAATTTACATCATACTTTCCATTCCATGCCCAGGAGAAAGTTACCCATGGGTGCCCTAAAAGAAATGGATCCTATCCATCTGTATTATTTTTATATTTGGAGCAAAATTTCAAAACCATTCAAAGTATCCGACTTTGTACACAGATATGTGGTCTAAATATACCTTTTCTGTTCACAATCTTTCATTTTCTGCATTTTTATTTTATTTTATCTATTCATTGTCATTTTCTATACATGTACTTTCATTTCTTTGAGCAGAACTTCAAAACCACACTTTGAAATTTGGTATGCACATCAGACTTAAGTATAGTTGTGCCATTTCCTATCATTCACTATTATTCAATTCTGTGCTTGTATCCATTTGTTTGTCATTCCATACATCATTCTTCTTTTCATTTCTTTGGCAAAACCTGTGATGCCTATCACTTCCCTGTATACTTTATAAATACGAACTTCCCATATTTGGTACGAAATCTTATACTCTTCTGTCACTAGCACACATTTTGGTGGGATTGGAAATACACATGACTGTATTTTGAGATCATTTAATGGACTGGTTTTTGATATTTTGTTTTCCTTTCAGTATTAAGTATAAGAAACACACAAGAAGAAGAGCCCCCCGACCCACAGCTTATGCGACTTGACAACATGCTGATAGCAGAGGGGGTTGCAGGACCTGAAAAAGGAGGTGGATCATCAGCCGCTGCTAATGCCACAGCTGCTGCATCAGGTGGGCAGCCTGACAGTGCCATAGAACACTCAGATTATCGTGCAAAACTGACACAGATTCGGCAGATTTATCATACAGAGCTTGAGAAATACGAGCAGGTAGTGTAAAGTTGGCATAGGAGTGTTTTAAATCAGTGAGTTTTTTTGCATGATTGACATGAAGTGAGCAAGAAACAGTCCAAAATTCTCAATTGATCGATATATATGAACCAATCTGTAAATTATTTATTTAGTGTAAGCTAAAATTCTTTATAATAATGACAACAGCAGTGTATTTTGTTGTATTGATAATATTACTACTCATAAATTATTAATTAGCATTGATATGTAAATAAAAAGAAAAGACCATAGTTATGTTTTTAGATATCAAAATAAAATGGGCTGGGGTGAAAAACATCTGGACATTCATAAATAAGTGATTTATGTCTAAATTTGAATTTATTTATTTTTTAAAGAAATGTATGTAATGTTTTAATATTTAAACATTTTTTTCATAAAAATATACAGGTAGTGCATCCATTTGGAGAAGAAATAGTCACATTTCATATTTGCTCAGCCCAGTTGCACAGAGCTTAAACCCATATCTGTCATAGCATAATGCTTTAGCACATAAGGGTCTATACAGTTCTTTTTGCTTATTATTTCAAGTAAATGGTGTAACCCTGATCTGTTGGCACATTGTGCTGTGGCAGATCTGGGTCTGTGCTATTTTCCATTTGGTTGTACTTTATGCATGGATAAATACTTTAGCTTGTAAATTCAAATGAAATTATGGACTGCCTCTTTTGCTACCATGGTGATGGCTTGTTTTAAAATGGTGGATATGGCGATGACTGCATTTTGTTAAGGGAGATAACTCACATCACATATAAGCAGGCTGTGCACCAACAAGGCAAGTACACACATACAACTTGGGTGTAATAGGAAGATTTCCATAGAAATTGACCTTTTTTCCCTGCATGTGGTGAAGGAATCAATTGCAACTTACTTTCATAACAGCTCCAAGACCAAAAATATTAACTCACTCAGTTTCATCCACAGAATGTATTCACCATGTTACATGTTTGTTGGTGAAAGGTGAGTGTTATTCAGTGTTATTTGCATCGTTTTTGCTGGATTCACCAAGTGAAGGCATGTAGAAAAATTACAATAGCATCACAGTCATGTGTTTTTAGTTTTACCTGAGAGGTTGATGGATATTTAGCTCTGGTTCTTAATGGCTGTTTAGCTGGTGTTGTCTCTGACAGGTAACACCCTACATCACAGTTTAGTATGGTCATGGCTGCACATGTAAATACATCCAGGTGTTACACAGTGTGTTTGGATGTAAATTGATGACAGCTAAACAGGCATAAATAGGAAATAAAGTCCAGTGTTGCTTATGGTAATAACCATTAAAAATTGCCTTGGCTAACATTGATTATCTGTCATTTTACCCAGACTTCATCAGTGAAGTTTGGAGGGGATATAGCATTTTACCTGTTTTGTTTGTGTCTTCATTTTCCTTTTGTCAAGTCCTCGAATATTTAAGACCCTATTTCACCTAGATTTTAAGAAGATATGGTATTTGGATGCATCTCAGTAAGATAACTTGGTCATACCAAAACTAGGTCACTGTTACCAAATTTACATGCTTAAGTGATGTATATATAGTTTTGGTGGTTTGTCATGCCCTCAGTATCTTGGACCCTATTTCACCTGCACACATGACAATTTAATATTTTATACATTTTGATGACTATACCTTAAACATGCCAACACCAGGTCAATGTGATCCATGTTCATGCTTTGGAGACTTTAATATTTTGGCAGAATGTTTATTATACTCTCAGCGTCTTGAACTTTTTTACCCACGCTCCTGAAAATTGCTATTTGGATATGTCTCAATGAAAGTGACTCAACCACAACCAAACTAGGTTGATGTGACCCAATCTTCATGTTTTAGTGACTTTCGGATTTTCAGCTGTTTATTCAATATCTTGTATGCTGTTTCACCTATGAAAATTGGTATGTGGATTCATTTTAACATAGTAGCTCAACCAAACCAACACCAGGTTAATATGACACTTTTCACACTTGAGTGACTTGTATTTTTCACATTCTTTATGCCCTGATTATTTTGAACTTTATTTCACTACACTCATGAAAATATATGTGATTACATCTGAAGGAATGTAATGCACAATACCAAAAATGGACTAGTGTGATTCATTTTCAAGCTTGAGTGACACAGCAATTTGTTTTAACTGTGACCTTATTTCATCTATACACGTGAAAATTCATCTGTCTGCATGTCAACGATAGTAACTCGACCATACCAGCACCAGGTAATTGTGACCCAGTTTTACATGTGAGTGACTTTAGTATTGTCAGCTATCAGTTCATTATACACTGAATATCTTGGATGCAATTTTTCTGCGCTTACGAAATTATGTTTGTGGATAAATGTTGGGGAGAATAACTTAACCATACTAAAGTTAGGTCATTGTGACCCAGTTGTCATGCAGAAGTGACTTTTGTGGGCTGTTACATTTACACATGTAAACGATATTGTTTTGAGTTTAACATGTAAATGTGATTAAAGTAGATATTTTTTAAAAAAAATCCATTTAAACAAATGACATATGACTTGAAACAAGGTAAATTCAAATCGCCAACAACAAACAGTCTTTGAGTTCGGAAATATTTCAGAGGTAGACACTAGTGGATAAACCCATGTGCAATCGAGTTAGCTTACTCAATTCTGGCACAATGTTGAACATCCAAAGCACACACATAAAGATCTCTTTACATAGATTAAATAGCCACCAAAACTGGTTCATAAAATATCCTCACTGAACAACCAATTGCACATTTCAAAACTCCCATACTTCAGTGTGTGAAATAAAATGGAAAAAGTTGACTGAAAAAATAACCAAGATTTGTGTGTTTAACCTAACATCTCTCAGCATATTGGAGGTAAAGTTTTTGCACTGAGCTAAATCCTTCGTACAATGTTTCATGCGTCAGATATTTCAGTTTGTGTTGGTCTGTCATGTCATGTCATGTCGTGAATGTCAGCTTTGGCAGTCTTAACTGCAAGCAGTGCTACATTGTCTAAGCTTTGTGAACCACTTTTACTAATGTGTTTTGAGATGACCCCCTGCTGGTACAGAGTGACCGCCTCATGTAACTGTTGCAGCTTGTCTCTAATTAACCAATACATGGAGTATACTTTTGCCATTATTCTTGTCAGCAGATAAATCTGATTAGTAAATTTAGACTCGAGAATAGCAAGTAGTTATGACTAAAATAGACGTTTAATCTTGGTACTGAACTAAATGTATTGATAACTGCTTAATCAATAGCTGACCCACATACTGAGTATAAACTATTGCAGGAATTTAAATTCAATTGACCTGATTGAGATGAATCTGTATATTGAAGATTGTCTATAAAAAAATAACATGTCACAATAAATTGATGTTAAATGTAACAGACTTGTAAATTTTTATACAGGATACTTGTATACTGTAGCAACTGGTATAAATTAGTTTTCATCATCAGTTGTAAGACACTGATAACCACTTAATATTTCATTGTGGTCTGCGACGATAATGTAAGGTTTTGGGGGTTTTTTTTAGGAAGTTTATAAATGTTTACATTTGTTAGTAAATGTGACAGCCCTATTGTATTGTCAGTTACCAGTTTGGCCCCATTTCACCTACTATTATGAAAATTATAATGGGGGTACATATCAAGATGAGTAGTCCTACCATTTAAAATGTTTGTCATTGTGACCCAATTTTCATGCTTGATTGCCTTTTTGTATTTTCAGCTGTTTGTTAAACCCTCAGTAGCTTGAACCATCTTTTACCTAAGTTCATGAAACTTGGCATGTAGATGTATCTCTGTGAGAGTGACTCTGCCGTTCCATACCTAGGTCACTGTAACCTAATGTTCATGCTTGAATGACTTTTGTATATTAGCTATCTGTTACACTGTCAATATCTTGAACCCTATTTCACATACTGATGAAAATTTGTATGTTGATTTATCTAAAGGATATTAATCCAGTCTTAACAAAAGTAGGTTGCTTTAACCTAATGTATGGCATGGTTGTTTGATTTGATCAGATCATTTAAATAACTCCCAAAAAATTATCCAAATGATTTTTAAAAATTTTACATGTGGTAAACTTTGCAGATTTTGTGACCTAAATAGCTTTTCATCGCTGACCATAGCACTTCCTCCCAGGGTATTAAAAAAAAAATCCCATAATTGCTTTGTGAATCTAATTGAGCTGGTTTAGTCTTGTCCTTGAAGTGCTTAGTACATTATATATTCTAATTGAGCTGGTTTAGTCTTGTCCTTGAAATGCTTAGTACGTTATATATTCTAATCATTATAATATATAAATATATACAGTATAATGTTTACAAGAAGAAAAAAAACCCACCTACCTACTCTAATTTTAAACCAGTTCAATAGGAAACACACATTGGATCTGTTCAACTAATAATAGTGTATTTGAAGATTAAATTGTCAAGACATCCAAATGCAAGTCGGATTTCTTAGACTTGAACAATGATGCCATGGAAATGAGCAGTCAGTTGGGAGCAGTTGCCACTAGTGCTGGTGTGGAATGCATATTTTCTGCATTTGGATTATTTTCGTTCTAGGGCAGGAACACTGAGAAAGCTGGATTTGTTTACAGACTGTTAAATGCAAAGCACCCATCTTAAATCTGAAATATGCATTGTAAATGTATTTGGATATAGTGATTTCAGATATGCTGTAGCAGTTTTAATCTTGATTTTTAATTAATTTAAATATAACAAACTATGCATATATTCTGCATATAAATTGATAACCTAGATCTGTCCTTGTATTCTCTATATTATCAAATACTGTGGCCTGATAAAGTTCATTAATATACAGAATCATTAAATATTAAAAATCTGTTAAAATATTTTTAAAAATTACAATTTTTTTTCAACTCAATTTTAAGGCTTGAGAGACTCTTAAATTTTCTTAGATTCTAATCTGTATTTTGCTAGCCACTGGTAAACTTGTGTTTGCCAAGGGATTCATGGTTAACAATGTGTCATACAAGGACTCTCAGATTTTGTGGGTGCAAGAGAGTGGTGCTCCATTTCAGGCAGGAAGCAAATTAAGAACAGTAGCACAGAAGTGATTTTATATGAAGTCAGGGCTGATCAAATCTTTTTTCACCCACTTGTCCAGGACTAATCTCTACATAAAATTCTTTTGTTACCTTCAACTCAGTGGCAGCCTTACAGTTCATCCTTCCACTTTGATGTGAATATTCCTTCAAATTTTTCCTATAAGTTTCCTTGTGAAAATAATTAAGGGAACTTATTTATCCACATAATAGAAAGATAACTTTGTTCATCAGCTACTTTCAAAGATGTCATAACATGCATTTTACAGTTTAAATATAAACATAGACAGCTTCTTAATTGGTGTAATTGCTTCACTTCAAGCAGAATATCACTTGTGGAAGCTGTTTCTTTGTATAATCAATTCAGGAATCATTAATGTCATTTAATCAGTTAACTCATTAACCCCTGGCGCCACGTTTACGTGGCAGGAGGTGGTAGCCAACTTCCGAGCTCTGTAGCGTCAAGGTCATGTACGACACAATAGAGTGGGTGGTATTATAGAAAGGTAGACAGATGTAGCTTTACGATGATACCAAATAATATGGATGTTCTAGTTGCACTACAAAATACAGAGGGAAAAACGTAACTTTTTGGACCCGAGTTTTTTCCAGCTGAAATTCGCCGGAGGTCGGAATCGGATTTTGTGTCCAGATTTTAGACTTTTTGGCCTCAGATCTAAGACAGACCGGTCTGAACTGCACACAGACAGGTGAACCTTTGCAAAAAGTAGGATAAGATGGGCATTTAGAATAAAGAGTGGTCTCGACACGAAAATGATGGGTCCGTTAAGCAAAAAAAAAAAGAAAAAAAAGAAGTCCACTTTTACCCTTCTGCTCATGCTCAGGCGAAATAGCCAATGAAAAACGATGTTTCTAACACAACTAGGCATTAGGTTAACCTAAAATGTCTTGGAGGTCGATGTATTAGGATGTATTCAGAAATAGCCCCCAAAATGGGTTTCCTACTCGCATTTCAGGCAAAAATGACAAAAACCTCCAGGGGTTAATGTGTTAATAAAGGCAACCAACACTTAAATGGATTGCAATGACAGGGTGATTCACTCACGACTTGTGAGTATTGGGTTTGAGTAAACACAATACAACAAAGCCACTTAACTCATTAACCCCCAAGCGCCTCGTTTACTCATCAGGAGGTAGTAGCCTATTTCCGAGCCCTGTAGCACCATGGTCATGTGTGATACACTAAAGTGGGTGGTATTATAGAAAGGTAGACAGATGTAGCTCTTAAAAGATACCAAATAATCTGGACGTACTCATTGGACTACAAAATACAGAGGGAAAAACGTAATTTTTTGGACCCGATTGTTTTCCACCAAAAATTCGCCTGTGGTCGGAATCCCATTTTGTGTCCGGATTTTAGACTTTTTGGCCTCAGATCTAAAGCAGACCAGTCTGAACTGAACAGACAGGTGAACCTGTGCAAAAAGTAGGATAAAATGGGCATTTGGAATAAAGAGTGGTCTGGAAACAAAAATAATGGGTCTGTTAAGCAGCAAAAACAAAAAGAACTTTTACTCTTCTGCTCATGAGTGGGCAAAATAGCATATGAAAAATGTTTCTAACACAACTAGGCATTAGGTTAACCGGAAATCTCTTGGAAGTTGATGTATTAGGATGTATTCAGAAATAGCCCCCAAAATCTGTTTCCTACTCACATTTCAGGTGAAAACGACAAAAACCTCCAGGGGTTAATGATTTAAAACATTGCTAATTAATCACACCTGAATGTTTTCTTTTGAAGTGTTTTGATTGGATGATAATTTGGTCACTTAGCCCAGTAATGCATTCGCACAGTAATAGAATGTGCACACGTGCAACAGACATCAATGACCACTTACTGTAACTTTTGCAGGATAAGAAGAATAAATCGAGACATAAATTCAAGTATTCAGGATGACATGAATGCCCAGATAAAGTGATAACATGATAATTAGCGCTTGTCCAACTTGTTTTAAAATAGTAAATAAGCACTTGTCCTTCTAGCGTCTTGTAAAATTTTACTTGTCCAGCTTCAATAATGAACAGTTGAGGATTTTGGAGTATGGGATTTGATCAACCCTGCCAGTTTATATTAGAGTAGCAAAACAGAAAACAGACTCGATAAGATTTAGTAGTATAGATGTATTCATGAGATGCTTTGGTTTTTAAAAAAAATCCAAAAGCCATGTTCTTGCAGCTGTCATGAAAAAAGTTCCTGGTTAAACTAAGGGGAAAAATTCAAAAGCCATGTTCTTCTAGCTCTCATGGAAAAAGTTCCTGGTTAAACTACGAGAAAAATCAAAAGCCATGTTCTTCCATTGGTCATGAACAAAAGTTCTTGGTTAATCAAGGGGAAAAAAATCCAAAAGCCATGTTCTTCCAGTGGTCATGAACGAATGTTCTTGGTTAATCAGGGGGAAAAAATCCAAAAGCCATGTTCTTCCAGTGGTCATGAACAAAAGTTCTTGGTTAATATAGGGAAAAAATCCAAAAGTCATGTTCTTCCAGTACTTGTGGAAAAAGTTAAACTAAGAGAAAATTCCAAAAGCCAAATTCTTGCAGCTGTTATGATACAAGTTCCTGAGTTCAAGGTTTTCAGTTGTAATGACTACAACTTTGCATTATAGTAAATCCTGTTTTATTTAATAGTTTTTGAATAGCCTTTTATCCCCTTGCCAACAAAGTTTGGAGGAATACAATTTGACCATTACTTCAGTTGTTAAGCCTTCAGTGTTGTGGACTTTATTTCACCTTCACTTGCAAAAACTAGTGTGTCAATGCAACTCAGAAAGAGTATCACAGCCTTACCAAACTAGGTCACTGTGACCCAGTTTGCATGCTTGTTTAGGGGTTCAAGTTTTTTTTCTTCATTACATCCTAAATATCTTGTACCTTCTTTCACTCATTAAACTTGTATGTGTATACATTTCAATGAAGATAACTCTACCAAACAAAAATGTCAGTTCAACACAGTTATTGTGCTTGATTGACTGGTATTTTCAGCTTTCCATTTTGATCTATGCATGAAAATTAGTATATTAATGCATTTCAAAGAAAGTCACTCAACCATACCAAAACTACATCAGTGTACTCAATTTTCATGCATGTGGATTCTTAGAATTTTCAGTGATCTATTTGTTACACTGCTGACATCTTGGATCATACTTGACCCTACACTTGGTGAAAATTGATATGTGGATAACTTTGATGAGTAAATTAATCACATCAGTATTTGGTCAGTGTGACCATATATTTATGCTTCAGTGACTTTTTAGCTTACCATGCCAAAGGTCATGTGGGCATATGTCATAGCTCTGAATGCATTGTTTGTCTGTAATGCATCAGTCATTCAACCACATTTGCTATGTCAGTTTCTAAAAAAGCACTGAGCTGATGTTGGTTAAACTTTTTGGGAATGTTTGTTGGGTCATGGACTATAAAATCTGTTGATAGGTTGGTGGGATGCTTCCTTAGCATCCAGGTGAAAAATTATTTTTTTCTTTAGAACAGTTTAGGCAATTTTGGTCAAAACTTCATAGGAATATTTCTTAGGACATGCTTGATCAACATTTTGTCTGGGTGTCTGCCCTAGTAATGGTGTGGCTTCCATAGCAACCATGTGAAAAACCTATTTTGAAATTCTGCATAATGGCTGAGACAAGTTTGATTCCACATAAAAGGAATGTTTCTCAGGTCATGCTCTATCAGATTCATGTGCAGGGTGGCTCCCTAGCAAGTGATGTGGCTTCTATAGCAACCTAGCCAAAAACCTATTTTCAGTTTCTTTGGATTGGCTGAGCCAATTTTATTTAAATTGGTAGGAACAAATATAACATGTTCTACCACTTTCATTCCACATTGGCTCCTTGTCGCTGATATGGCTTCTAGCCCAAAATGTGTCATGTGGAGGCATATTAAGAAGACTGACCAAATTTTCATATTTGAATGATGTACGTATTTTACATATTTGTTCATTAAACTCGGTTTCTTCAACCCTGCTTAACATGGATTGAAAGTGGTAAAATGCATGCAAAAGCAGGTCATTGTGACCTAATTTTCAAACTCAAGTATATTGGTGTTTTTCATATTATGTATGTTGTTGGCTACTCCAACTGTACTCCTGTTGGTGAGGGGATTCATGTTTAGAGTAACACCTAGTTTCTATATTGCCATTATTTGCATTAAAGCACTTGTTAATTATTATTCATCAGTGGTATTCTTATATAGGTTACTGTAATGTTCCAAAGTGTTTGCTTTACATTGATTTACATTGTGAAGGTTATCCACAATGATTGTTTCTATATTTTTTTGCATCAAAGTATCAGTAAAACTGACATGATCTCTTTTGTCACAGGGTCTATTCTAGAAATGAAAATTCATGGGAAAATTCCACCTCCATTTGAAAAAAGAGGAAGTTTTCTAAAAGTTGAAGGGATTTAGTGAAGATGCGGTTATAGGGTTAAAAAGTGATATTTATTTGTTCGGTTGATTCTAGGGTACAGTTTTGTTAGGAAAGAATATGAATCGCTGATTTAATGTCTCACTCGTTACTAGAATAGACCTTGATTGTTATTAAGATTTAATCTAATTGGCAGGATGAAGGTTATGATAGTATTTTTCCCATGATGGGCCTAAGAAACCAACTATGTACATTTTTTTTCAAAGTGGGTGCAGATACAGTGGGCTTGATATCAACCAATCCAGTTATTTGTAACAGGGATGTGGAATTAAGTACAGGCTCATCATGGGAGAATTACAGGAATTAAGATTGTAAATTCAGTTGTCCTAGCTTTCACAGATATAATTTATAAAGAAAAAGGTTGTACTCCAGAAAATTTGGATTCAGATTTAAGTATCATGCATACAAAAAGTAACTCGTTGAAGTATTAAAGAATAATGGAGAAAATTATTTTGAAGTTCAGTTTATTTTATGTTGGAATTCATTTCATTATTCTTTTCATTGTTGAATTTAATTTAACCAGTTGAGTGTCTGATGCCATTTTAAACTCTGGTGTATTATATGTTGTGAGCAAAATGGTCATTGATAAATTTATCTTTAACTCCAGTATTGGGCTTCTTGGAAAATCTGTTTACCTGGCAAATTTGAGGGTTTAAATAAATCTGTACATAAAAAGTTAAAAATGGGGCATAAGGTATATGTGTGTGTGTGTGTGTGTGTATGTGTGTGTGTGTTACAAATGCATGTATATGTCAGGTATGTATACATGTACCTGGATTAATAAGATCTCAGCACAATCCAGGCTATTTACTAAAAGTTAAGTTGAAAAAATTGGTATAAATTGCCCTCCAAAAACTTGACAAAAACATTCCTTTCTAAATAATGTAAACATGTTGTCTAAGATGAAAGAAAAGGAAGCTATGTTATCATACTTTAAAAGGTATATAAAAATAATAAGCTGGTATAATTTCAGGAACGCTTTGTTGCACTTGATTTTTAGCTCTTGTGGTCATTAACCAAAGAGATGATGGCCTGTTGTCTGTTGTCCATCTGTTATTGAGCAAAAGTTTGTTGCAACTGCTTCTCCTAACAACTTTGAAGAATGCCCATATACTTCAGGCACAATTACCTCAAATTCTGTTTAGTCATAAATGAAAATTGTGCTGCTAAGATGTGCTGTATGGTCAGCCACATTGGCCATTTTGAAAATATTTTATCATTAATCCTTATTTGTGAGTTTAAGACCATTTTTTGCACATAACTGGATAGTTGAAGTGGCCTGTATATCTGGTGGAGGAAGAACCTGAGAACCTCGGACTCAAAGAAGCTACTGGCAAGCTCTTTCACATACTTAACATTGGCTGAACTGAAACGTGAACCCACATGGACAGAGGTCAGTGGTCAGTGATCTGTAAAGGCAAGTGCCTTAAGTCATCCAGGGCCCCAAGTCTTCCTGAATGGATGGTCATCTCTACATGGGCTTCTCAATCAAAACAAAAACTAACTTCTTTTGGTCTGTAGTTGGTCCTGTAAAAAAAAAAGATAGGTGCTGATCTCGAAGACAATAAAACCACCATTACAGCCATCTTGAAAATCTTGTTTTTGCTGCTCCTTCTGGATGTATGGTTATATTGCAATGGGATTTTCACCAAAAGATTGCCCATAATGTCTAGTTGGTCCTAAATGAAGATGGTACCAATCTTGCATCCAGTAACAATGGTTATCTTGAAAATTTTGTCATCGCACAAAAATATCCAACAATTGGAAGAGAGGAAATGGTCTTTATTGGATTACTGGAAATTCTTTTTGGCATCAGTCCCTGTAAGGAACTCTTGTTTATGTTTTGCCATCAAGATCTTATTTTCAGACACTCGGCTGGTTAATCATTCTCATCAATTTTTGTTCAGTTTTATTTCCCACTGTAGACATTAATTTGATAGTACATGTATTTGCTGCACCTGATACATGCTGGAGCAAACTTTTCATCTTGCTTGAGGATGCAATGAAAGGAAGATAAAAATGTGGTGTGGTGCCGTATTAAAATGTTTGTAGAAGTTTCTTCTGCATATGCAAAATCCGTAAGACATTTTTTATCTTCAGCAAAAAGTTATTTCCACCTCGGGATAATTTACAAGATGCTGAGAAAAAAATCGGGTTAAACAGCACCTGTTTTTGAATTTAAATTGTATTCTTGCAATGTTTAACCAGATTTCTCTACTTTTTTCCTCTGTTATTTAAGAAATATTGTTTTATAAACGTTAACTATCACTTCACTTTTTTAAAAACTTGGCAGGGAGGAGAATACAGTTTCCATTATCTTTAAAGAATTTGTTTATAAAGTATGCAAGAAATTATATTACAGTCCTACCCGTTTATGTCGACATCCTCGGGCCCGAGGAAATATTGTCGACATAGGCAGATGTCGAGATAAGTGTTTGGGGGTGGGGTACTGAAAAAAAGATTCAAGTTAAATTCGTCAGTAAGGGGTGACCTGTCGTCAGTGAGTAGCATTTACACTTTGAGAAACCAAACAATGCAAATTTTGATTACATGAAGACAAAACCAGTGTCAAATACACTTGTATATTGACAAATTACATTTTGGTTACCTTTGTGTAATAAAATCCACAATAAAATATTGCATCAGTCACATCCTGATATGAAAAACATTCACTACGATTATTCAGTGTCGGCATAAGCACATGTTTGCGTAGTTGTTATTTACACGCTTCAAGTACATGTACTTAAATTGGCCTAGATTTTGGTCAGTCAATTCCCATCTTAATGAGGCCACCAAGGGGATGGGGCTATTCACAGGGAAATGAAAACCTGTCAACAAGTTGGTTTAAACAGTACGTGTATTTAGTTACAGAAGTCATCGTGAAAAGTACATAAAGCAAACAAGAGATATGCGGCTGATATGATTAATGAAGGCATAATATTGTATACATTGACACATGCTAATGAGGTATTAAAAGAAAAAGATTCCTACAATACAATATTGTAACAATGTCTGCTCAATACATTTAAAAATTTTCAGAGACATCTTTGCGAGATGCCCCACCCTCAACTTCCTTAACAGCCAGATGTTTAGTTTCCAGAGACTGTAAATTTAATCTGCGTTTACACTTCCGTTGGTAGCCATCGTGAATATAAATAAGGTTAAAAAGGAAACTTTCACAGCACAATAAACTTGTTTTAATCACCGATCACTTTGGAAAATGCAAGAATCAGATCAGATTTCATTGCTTTTATTTAAGTCGCCACGAGAGGCCAACTTTATAGGACCAAACAAAAGCCTATTTTTTTTATCCGACCGCGTCATTAAAGCCTGCTGGCAAGATCAACTAACTGTTGAATAAAGTACAGGTCGGAACTGGCCGCTTGCCGACATAAATGATTAGGTGAGAAAATTAAAGCCTGGCGGCAAGATCAACTAATTGTTGAACAAAGTTTGGGTCGAAATTGGCAGCTGGTCGACATAAATGATAAGGCAGTAAAATTAAAGCCTGGCGGCAAGATCAACTAATTGTTGAACAAAGAATGGGTCGGAACTGGCAGCTTGTCGACATAAATGATTAGAAAACAAAGGATTTGTTCAAGCTGGGACTAAGGGCTTCTGTCGACATGTATGTTTATTTTTTTATCTCAACGTCAACATAAGCATGACAATTTTGGTAGTAATAGTAGACCAAGGGACCGGGACTTTGCTTTTTTGTCGAAATAGGCGGCTTGTTGACATAAGTGATGTCGATATAAGTGGGTAGGACTGTATAATGTTTTGGCCTTATAATTTTGCATATCTAATTGAATAGAGGTTTTGGTCAGTTATGTGGTATGTTAATTCAGTTATATTCAGTTATATTTCCTGACTAATTAGTAAAAAGTCTGCCTCTAAAACTTACAGGTAATAATTAATTAAATGCACTCTGAAGCAAGAAGATGTGTTTGCTATGTATTTTCCATTGACACCCTGCTGTATACATGTACATATTGTTTGCCAGCCTGTTTGTATTGTAATGAATTGTATGCCTATCTGTATCTATCTATCTACCATAGCCTGATTCTGACGCCACTGATCTACAAAACAATGACTATCAAGCAAAGCTTGCACGGATTCGCCACATCTACCAAACGGAAATGAGCAAATATGACCAGGTAGCACACATTACCCATCTATATTCAATGTACGGTAAAATGTTAATTATTGAGAAAGCTGTAGGTTTTTGTTGGAACAATTTTGAATTTTGGACAGTGCTATAAGGGGAAGAGAGATTATGAAAAATGAGTGGGGCAGCCACGAACTAGTAGATTTCTACTACATGAAAATTTTGTTGCCCATGTTCTAATGACGTTGTCTTGGGAGAGGAGCAGTACAGCTCTACCAACAGTAGTTGTAACGCGGTAGTTGGGGTCCATAACTTCAGAGCATAGTTATGTACCAAACAGCAGAATAGCAAAATTAATTGAAGTTCGATGAATCGGTGTAAGTGTGTTGGGTTTGTGGGTGAGAAAAAAAAATAATCATTTTAGTTTATGGCAAGTAAATATATTTTCTTACTTTATATTATTTGTGCTTTTAATTTTGTCAAATGTTTTAAAAAGGTAAAAATAAACATATAATACTTTGCTTCATGTTTTCTTTCAACCTGTATTTTTGTACATTTCAAAGAGCAATTCAGGTATTTGATTTTCTTGTTTGCTTTTTTGAGAGTAGAGTGTATTGTTGCTAATCATTACCACTTTGGTAAGCTCGATGTTTGTTGACTGTTTGATTTAGAATGAATTTTAATAAATTGTTTGAATCTTGTTATTATATTCAAGCTATTTTGGAATAAATTTAATTGTATGAGACTAAACTTTAATGATTTAAATATTAGTTTAAAATTTCCTCTTTCGAAATGAGGTTCAGTTTTTCATGTTCTTAGAAGTGAAGTTGTAAAAAGAAACTACCTTAAGACAAACTGAGACAAACATTTCCTGAATAATTGACATTTTACTGTACTGTGTATTTGGTGCTGGGAATATCTGGATCATTCTTTGTGATGGATGAACTGAATTGCACAACCTTTTTTTATATTAAATTTGCTTTGATGTAATTGAACACTGATAGCAAGATTGTTACACAGAAGTAGCAAAACTTATATAAGAAGGTGTGGATAATATAAGTCAGTGCAGTTAGATCGAACACAGATCTTTGCATTTAACATATACATCTGACAAAAGATAAGAATAGTGAAACCAGTCTATTAAGGACTCCTTAAGGACCACAACATCATCTTGAAAGGGTGTCCATAGAATAAAGAGTTTAAGAAATGCAGCATACTTAACATAAGGAAATTAACTGAAAATGTATAAATATTTTCTATGCTTTTTGCAGAAGTTTAATTTTAAATAATTAGTCCAAACATGAGTATATTTCTCCTTCCATAAGCACAGTAAATGTTTTTATGGCATGTTAAATGAACATAATGTAATAAAGAGAATTTTTGAATGTTCCACGAAAGCTTGAAATAATAGGACTCCATAAGAACTGTTGTCCAACGGAACCAGATAATCAAGCATTAGTCCTGTCCCTTGTTAGACTACTTCGGTGGCCTAGTGGTTAGAGCAACCTTCTCGGATGCGGGAGGTTGTGGGTTCAACCCTGGCCAAGTCATACCAAAGACTTATAAAAATGGTACTAACAGATGCCTCGCTTGGTGCTCAGCATTAAGAGGTTAGTGTTAGGACTGGTTGGCCTGGTGTCAGGATCATGTGACTGGGTGGGACATCATGCTACATGTTTGCGGCATGATGCCCCAGTGCTAGATATCACTATAAACTGCCACACTGCAGACATCGTAGCGATATGACTGAAAAATTGTTAAAGCTACGTTTTTAAAAAAATCAAAATCCTGTCCCTTGATACACACTCATTGGTATGGTAGACTTTTTCGCAATGAAGACTTGATATTGTAGGTTTCAGTTGCAGTGTTCACAAAATTTTTAATTGAAATTTTCAGAGAAACTCATTTGTTCCAGATCATGGAGGAAAATATTTATTGCTTAAGATCTTTTTTAAAGATGTTTCTATAGTGATAAATTTGCAAGAGGTTCATAAATGTTGTCCTTTTCAAGTAGTTGTCCATTAAAGCAGATTTCACTTTATTATAAATGTTTGCATGGTTTAAACTAGTTTATATAAAACTAGTTCATCCCAGAATTATTGGCTTGGCCAAACCACTTATAACAAGTCAACCCCCCCCCTTTACAAAAATACGATTATATTATCAAGAGCTGAGTTGAATAGGATTACAAGCAAAATCCTTGCATATTAATGATCTGATTTTGCATCTCATCAGCAGAACTCGTTAATACTTGATCAACTGTATATATGATTTTGTATCTTATGGGCAGAACATGTCAACACTATCAACTATATATCTGATTTTCCATCTTATTGGCAGAACTTGTCAGCACTCTATCAACTATATATCTGATTTTCCATCTTATCAGCAGAACCTGTTGACACTCAATCAACTAAATATATATGATTTTGCATCATATTGGGCAGAACCTGTTAACACTCTATCAACTACATATCTGATTTTGCATCTTACCAGCAGAACCTGTCAACACTTGATCAGCTATATGTATGATTTTGCATCTTATCAGCAGAACCTGTTAACTCTGTCAACTATATATCTGATTTTCCATCTTACCAGCAGAACCTGTCAACACTTGATCAACTATATATATGATTTTGCATCTTATTGGCAGAACCTGTCAACACTCTATCAACTATATATCTGATTTTCCATCTTAGTGGCAGAACTTGTCAACACTCTATCAACTATATATTTGATTTTGCATCTTATTATCAGAGCCTGTCAACACCCTATCAGACACATACTTCATCAGATTTTGATCATAGGATTATTTAATATTGTTTAGATTTTGAATGAGTTTGGTTGTGGGCAAGATTTATCCATATTAGCGAGGTAATCTTGTGTCTAATTAACTCTGCCTGTTACCCATCTGGAGATGGAACATCAGCTGGATATTGCTCTAACCTGGTAAATAGGATTTTATCATAATTGTCTTAGATATTTTTAATAAATAATGTTAACATAATAATGAGATGATCTTGAACTTTTTTGACCAATCTAGATCTAGACTTTGCTTCTGATTGAGTTCCAATAGAAATTGGTAAATAAGTTTATTTCATCAAGATCTTGGTTTGCTTTGATTATGAGCAAGCGATTATATATTTTTATAATGTTTTTATTGTTCAGATGTATGCAGCCTGTAGTAAAATAGCAAAGTGACATTTTATATTGTTTTGGAAATAGTATACATAGGTTGTGTTCTTACACTACTACATAAACCTGCCAAGTGAAATGGTCAACTGTTACACAAGTTACTGGTCTTTTGTTGGTTTTTGGCATTTTATGGCAGAACACTTTCAAGGTACATTTGTGCTGACGCAGGTAATGTATCTTGCCCAACAATGCACCATAGTAGCTAATCTGGGCTGATCTTCTGGAAGGAATAAAAGCTACATCCTTCTTGTCATGAATCCAGTGCCTTATCCATTGAATCATCGTGGCTTCTAAGTGGTAAGAAGACATTAGGTATGCGTGGCGGTAATTTCTAGCCTTAACCACTGAGTCATCATGGCTCCAAAGTGGTAGCAAAACATCAGGTATGCATGGCAGTAATTTCAAGGAAAAGATGGATTTTTGCAGCCACTTCGCTTTCTATGAGACAAGTTGGAGTTGAGGCCTACAGTTTATGCACATGAGATGAGTGTGCACTTATTAAGGTATGTTTGGGTATAATATCAGATATATTTGTGGCCCCATGATGTCCTTCCTAGACAGCTTTCAAAACTTTCCTTCACTGCCCCACCTTGGCATTTCTTTGTTTAAATTATTTTACAGAAGTCTGGACTGGATGGATGGATGGATGGTTTTTTCACCCTTGTGGCTTCTCTTTTTTTTAGCAACATGTTTTGTGACCAAAATGACATGCATTTAATAGCATAATTATAATATATATATATATATTGCTGTCAATGCAGACATTTTGTGTCAACATTGGTATTCATGTTACAAATGTACAAAAACAGTACCAGGAGCCATTGGGGGTTGGGGTGAGCATTATTGAGACTTTGGAGATTGTAGAGGCTGATGAGGAATAATAGAGCACACTTTTATTCTAGGATGGATAATTTGGTTTCATAATAATGGGTTTCATTCTAATTGCAATATATTATGTTACTTCATATTTGCAAACCCTGCTTTTATTTTGTTAAATACACCTCCCACCCCCTTTACTGGTTAATAAAATTGTCCCTCCATCCATCTGTCTTTTTTAAAAATGAAGTTGCAGAATTTTCAATACTAAAATAGATTGTATTTCAGTACACTTCTTAAGGAGAAAACTTTGCTGATTTCAGGCTTGCAATGAATTTACGACACATGTTGTTAACTTGCTAAGAGAACAGAGTCGCACCCGTCCTATTGCACCGAAGGAAATAGAGCGAATGGTCGGCATTATTCGTAAGAAATTTGCTGCCATTGAGATGCAGCTGAAACAGAGCACATGTGAAGCAGTGATGATCTTGAGGTCTCGATTCCTGGATGCCAGGTCAGATTTTCATTTTCATTGTGTTTTGTTTGTTGCACAGCCAAGCTATGATAATAATTACTAAGTCATTGTTTTTAACTATTTTCATAAAATTAGAAATCATCAGATGTCAGTTATTGTGCAGTTATTTGTTAATTAAACCATTTTATTTTGGTACAAAAATATACTTTTTAAAATAATTTATGAATACTTTGTCGGCAACAGTAAACACACACACACACACACACACACACACACACACTATTACTCATGTATATGACAAATAAATATATAGACATCAATTCAGAATTATCATATCATTAATAGTTATTTTATTCCACAAAAAAATTCCTTGGTTCAAATTTTATGTGATGTTTTTTTTTAATTTGTTGGCTTTTGCCACAAAAAGTTAGGGTCAAAAGATGTTGCTTTTCAAATTTACATAAATCATGTGTAATTTTTGTGCACCAACAGTAGGAATCTTGATCATGAGTATTACGGTATAAAGATAGATTGGCATGTAGATAAATATTAATTTGCAAAGGCATCAGACCATGAAATCTACAGTTACAGGTATCTCACATGTAACGATCAGTTCACAGGCTATTATGCAAAAGGTACAACAATTCATATCCCAGCAATATTGATATTAGATCAAGAATGAGAAAGATCTTGTAAAGCTACTTAAAATAAACCTGATACATTTTTATTTTGATCTGTCAACAGAGATCTTTATCTCTGGAACTCGACTCCAGTAGTGTAAATACTGTGATTGCTTTGTGTCAATTTAGAACCAAACTTCATCTGCTTTTTCTCAAATTTCTATCAGAATGAGAATTAAATGCATTATTTATAAGGAAAGGAATCCAAAGTTAAATTTGAATCTTGCTTTGATCAGACACGACATGTACCGTATTTACCATAATTCCTATTTGATAAGCCAGTTTTTGATCACAAGCCCATGACCATTTTAAAACCAAAATTTTCTGTAAAGATTTTTTTTCTATCTGTTAATAAGCCCATTCCAGGTCTCATCACAGAATTTACAGGCTTTCCTCTTAAGCCTATCATGGAATAAATGTAGCGTTTTCTCCAGGCTGTTCCTTGGACATGGTAAAATTCAAAAAGGCACCTGTAAGAATTGGCAACGTATATAAAAGGTGCACAAAAAAACCCCATCTTAATCAATTGCAAGCTTGTGATCTGTCTACCAGATTACAATCAGATCTCCACTGTCCTATGCAGAGATCTGATAGACATCAGTAAGATGCCATGTTCCATTGACCTTGTGGTTAACTAATCAAATTGCAGCTTACAGATGCCATTTGGAACACATCATTACTAGTGATAACTCCACCTGACACAAACTGGTAACTCTTTTCCTGATAGGATACTAAAAATAAGTGGACTGTGAATGCTAAAGGCCACAAAATCATGAAATTGTGTCTCTCAGATTTCCAAATAAAACTTTACTTTTTTCTATTTTAATCAGATTGGTGATATGTGTTCTGATAATTTGACACGTCAACAATCATTAGAAAACAGCTGAAAACATCTAACTGATCAAGATTTTCTGGTCAATTGCTCTTGTGTTTGGCGAGTGAGCCAAGCGAGATAAAATATATATTTGCTTAGAAGTCCAGCCCCCCCTCCACCATTTTGGGGCTATATAAAAGCAATTTCTCTTTGACATGTGGCAAGTGTCCCAATGAAGATTTCCTTGAGGTGGACTTTTAAGTGAGTAAACCATACAAATTAAGAATCAGACTTTTCACTAGATAATCGTGACACTGTTGGTGATGACGACTTTTGGTATTGTACAGATACAAGTTCTGTATGTTTAGAAATGGTGGGAGGCTATTTGAATTTAATGACAGTGACAAGGGAATATTGCCTCTGCATCTGATACTAGTATTGGCAATGCTAGTTCAGCTGGTGGAATGTGTAGAATGCGCAGGGAAATGGAATAATAACACTGCTGATCACCTAATAAGAAAGCATAAAATGATCTAAATGAAAATTATCTTATTTTGACAACTTTGCATCAATTTAAAAGAAAATGCCCATGGTGGAGTTATGTGTAGGCACTGTTATTTCAGTTCTTATTTGTAGAAATTGTTACATTGAATAAGGTCTGTTGTAAATAATTGAAAAGTACTTTTTTTATCCGTGAGAAATTCTGGTAAGAAATCATTCATAGGGAATTGAATGTAAATGTTCATAATCATTGTCATTTACAATTACGCAACAAGTTCATAGTAAATATTATAATAGAAAGGGACCCAGAAGTTGCAATGGGTTCTATGAATTCAACCCAAAGGGGCCTTTTCTTGCAAAGCTGTAGAATTTATATATGCAGGTATATGATTGAACTACACATCAACACGATCCTGGCTATACAGTGCCAAGTAAGTTTCGGCATCACCACCACTACCATCACCTCCTCTGGCATAGAAAACAAAGATAAAGACGGAAAACTTACAATTTTCAAAATACTAAGTAGATTTTGTAATTCATTTAAAAAGCTCAAGACCTTGACAACATCACATATTGCTGGATGCATTCCATGTCAAAACAGTTCACTTCATTAGTCCCCTCGAACAACATGCAGAAGGGTCGATCAAACCTTTCTACGTCCCCATGTCTGTACACTCAGGAAAGCTGGAGAAAACACTGAAATGGTGTAGGAAGGAATCTAATTACAAACAGCATACACTGAGATCTGCCATTGTACAGTATAAGCCAACAGAATAGTGTCTATGCTGTTTGCCTAAAATCCTATTTAGGAAAAGAAAGTCATCCTGATCTGTCTGTCCTTTCTGTAGTGGCAGATCCCGGTTTGTGTTTTTCACCATAGGACATGTGGTATAAATGGTAACATATAGTAATTTGAATAATTAAAGATAGCAATAAATTAAGCAATTAAAAGGAAATGAATAAAGTCACTCGACAGCTGTTATTGCATAAATGAAGAAAGAAATCAAATAATAGAAATAAAATTCAGAAGAGTAAAGTACCTTGGCTATAGTTCAGTCCATGTAAATGTTCTTGTATCAAGTTTCATGTGTTGATTATTTGTTCTATCTAATGAATTTTGTATGTGATCATTTTGTATGTTAAACATAATAACACCCGTGCTTTTATTGTCACGCATTTCAAATGGGATGCCAATTTCATACTGCCATTATCACTGAAAATTTTCATGGTAATAAGTAATAATAAAAATAATTTTGTTATAAAAACGGGAAAACAGATGCTAGATTTTGTTGAGAAAGCCATTTTAGTACATTTATTCCTTTATACAGTAGAACCTGTCTTGAAAGACCACTCCTGCCAAGAATTGTGGCCTCTTTAAGACAGGTGGCCTCTTATTACAGATTAATACAATATAATCATTCAGTCTGTGTTTTGAAAGGCATGGTCTGTCAAAAAGGGTAGTCCCTCGTAGCAGTGGTCGTTCAAGACTGGTTTTACTGTAATATAAAAATTGTTATCTGGCGAATGTTGAAGAACACATGCAGTGTTGTGGAGGCAAATATCCTTTTGGCTTGCTAGAGTTGTTTGTACAAGTTTCTCATATCTCTCCAATGGAAGACCATTATAACTAAAATGACCATGATATGGTTCACATTGCTTGAAAATAAAATGCAAAGTGATAATTGCAGTACAGAGTTGACTATATTTCCCGCTTCCATTTGCAATGTGGAACAGGAAGAGTATGTTTTGTGGCAAGCTGGAATTCTGTACCATTCTCTAATGTTCTAAATTCACAGGTTTTGAGAGATGGACTCTTGCAGCAGAATATATTTTTTATCTCACATTGTTGAGAGAGGCACATTTTCAACAATGATCAGAACAGATAATTCCCAATCAGCATCTTTTGGATGTTTTCCCCCTCTAGACTATCCACCATTGCTTAGGTCAACTGAGATTATTATTATTTAGGGGAAAAAGGGGTATTTGCATTTTTATCTTAAATTAAGTGAGAGATTGTATCTGGTTATAAGAAAAAGTCCAGTCTACCATTCTAGATGTACCCAGATTTTAAACCATTAATTTCTTGTACTTTTAATTGGAAAATAATTTTGAATTTCCTTTATTATACAATAGAAGTGTTGACCTACAGGATGATGGACAGTGGATGCAAAGGGAGAAAACTGAGTTATTGGGAAGTATCTGGTTACCTCTTCTTGACAAATTATTAATTTCTTGTCCAACTGGAAATGGATTAAATGAGCTTGAAATCATGAGATGGTGCAGACAGTCAAGCTTGCCACAACTGGGTGGTCCCCTCACGTGGGAAGGCTTTACTTTTTCAAGCTGTCACCTGTAGACTGAATTTCTTTCTTCCTTAGAAAATTGAATCAGCAGTCTCGTTAAACCTCAGTTCATATTCAATTTTAGGAGGAAGAGACGGAATTTCAGTAAACAGGCTACAGAGATTTTGAATGAGTATTTCTATTCCCATCTGAGCAATCCATACCCTAGTGAAGAAGCAAAAGAAGAACTGGCCCGAAAGTGTGGCATTACAGTGTCGCAGGTAATTGAACAATCTTGCTTGTCCTGGAGTTGGCCCTGTAAGCTTGCTGCATGTGCTGGAAATGATCGCAGCGGTGTTATTGTATGTAAGTCTGTACTATGCTAATGCTTACAGCTGATTTATGTTGTAGGTATGTTTTGACTAGCTTGTGACAAATGCCAGCAAATGAAAGACGCCAGTCACAATGTTGGTTCACAAGTCTATCAACATTAATTTTTTTTTCCTGCAATGTACCTAAAATGGCTTCTGTTTGGGGCTTCTGGGAGTGTAAACTACAATTGCAAGCTTCAACAATTTCAACAATTAGGATTATCAGCAACATGCCAGAAAACAGTTCCAGAAAACTATGGATTTGGATGTGTTCAGGGGGTTGCAGATTTGGTTGATTCCTGAGTTTGCATCACAGTTTGTGCGGTCATGAGACCACAGATAACTATCAGCTACCATCTTTGAAGAAAGTACAAAATTTAATGTATTTTACGCATCATGCACCATTCAGATGTGGAACTACCTACCAATCCCTGCAGTTCAGAGGTATCCAAATGATGTTTTATGAATGACTGACTGTTGGGGAGAGAGTGATTTTACTAGTATAGGGTCTGTGAATTTGGTCTGCCAGTTTAGGTTGGATACCAGTTAAATCTGTTACTGCACGATATGAATGAAATGTTAAGGACTTGTTTCCTGGTTCCATATAGTCATTATGATGTGGTACAGAGCACTTGATGACCCCAAAAAATGTTGCACCCAGCATTCAAAATTAGGATCAAAGTGGTTGCATTTTCAGTTGAATATTGATGAGTGTAAATTTTGATTTCATCACCTTTTTGGCAACTTTCAAAATCCTACACTGGCAACTTGAAAATGACATCAGCATTATATAATCACAAGTATGTACCAAATTTTGTGCTGAAAACAACTGATAGATACAATTTAATTCACAATATTAAATTTCCATCTTTACATGTGATCAGTATAAGTGACCACTCAAGTGCATGACCTGTGCATCAACCTCAGCAGATAGTATGGATGAGAAAGAATGGACACCTGGAGGCAAATATGGCAAATTCAGCAGAAAATAAAAGTTACCATCAGTCAGGCCATCTTTAATACAGATATTGCCAAGACTTTATTAATATAAATTACTGTCAGTCAGGCCATCTTTAATTCAGATAATGGCTGAGGCTTATTAATATAAATTACTGTCAAACTGTCTTAAATACTGATATGGTCAAGACTTTATTAATATAAATTACTGTCAGTCAGACATCTTTAATATAGATATGGCCAAGGCTTATTATGGTAATATAAATTATCATCAGAAGAAAATGAGGGTTATGTCTGTGGAGAGATGGTTTAGAGAACTCCAGATAGTGAATTTTATTGGCAGGCCTGAGTTTGGAACAGATAGATGGTAGTTCTATCAGGAAGATCTGGGTATATTATTAAAAATGACTATTTGGTTTTTAGCCCACTTGGCCATGTGAGCTTATGGTGTGGCACTTCATGTATTGTCCGCTTACAGTTATATTTTACAACTTCTCAAAAATTGATCAACAAAGTTTGGACAAATTTGACATCATCCTGGCTTGAAACTTTCACATCTGTCCAAGTGATGACAATACACTATCATGTATATGGACAGTTACTAAAAATTAAAGAACACTTTAAACGACTTCTTCTGAATAAAATTGCCCAACAGAATTAGACCACATTTGAAGAAGAAAAGTATCCTGGTTTAAAGACCTTTTTGTTCAGATGATGCTTATTCACTTTCAAAGATGGCCACTGTTAATAAAAAAGAAAAGAAACCATTAAATGACATTTCCAAAACTGTTCAGCAGAATTTCAAAAAATTTGACATAGTTACAAATGATCACAATCGGCCATCAAATATGGCTGCCACTTCTAAAAATAGAGCACAATTTTAATAACTTCAACAATTCTGCTCAGTAAAATTTGACCAGATTTGACAAAAAGCTTTCTAGCTTGAAGGTCTTGCATCTTCATAATAATGACACCTATGTACAATCAACATTGTTGCTAAAAGTAGAAAAAGTTTATGAAACTTGGCCATAGAATACCTCATAACAGAATTAGACCAACTCAGAAAGCATCCTGGCATATAGGCATTTCAGTATTTGACAGATAATGCTGATGTATCATCAAACATAGATGTAGGAATAAAAACAAGAGAAACCTAGAAACAGTTGTTTTCAAAACATCTAGTCAGCAGCATTGGAAGGAATTGCACTAAAAAGGATCCAACTGATCCAGATTTTTCGGTCAACTAGTAGGGTGATGTCAGTCAAGCAAGTCACCATCTATATTTGCTTACAAGTCATCCCCGACCCACCCCCTTAGCACTACAAAAAACCTTTCTTTTTTACACTCGTACGAGTTGGAATGTATTTTGAAAGTTATATTTGTCTAAAGGGATGACTTCTCAGTGAGTTGGAGTTGATCTTTGGTAAAATAAATGAGACAAACTTGATGGATGGTTAGATGAATAGATTGGAACAATAAAGACAAAATCATTGTTAAATACAGTTATATTATTGAGTGGAAATATGTCACAAATAAATTGAAAGGATTCAATTTGTTCTAATTAAATCATTACAATAATAATAATGCTTGAAATTTTAAACCCATTTATATGATAAATCCCTTAATTCAATTACAAGTCTAAATAGTTCACAATGATACAGTTCACAGTATCCTGCAATATGATAATTCCACAAATGTTACAAATAAACCACATAGTCCACATTCATGGGAATCACAGTATTGTATAAATTTCACTCCTCATCTGATTCAGAGTCCAAGAATTCATCCTCATTGTCTGATAAAGTTCTGAAATCTTCCATTATTCTAGTAAATTGTCATCATAAATATTTTCTGACTCCATTTCTTTGGCGTCACTGTTATGCATGGGTGCTTATGTAGAGACTGAGCTTGGGCTGTGTAAGTAACTCTGATCATAGTCTGTGAAATATATTAAAGGCTGCAACTGAACATGTGTCGGTTGTTTAGCAAGATCAATGGGAGTTCAAATAACCACCCTCAGTTACTTGGCACTGAGCAAGTATCAAACTCGTGGCTTGATCAAAGGATTGTCACTTGGGAAAACAAAGAGGTGCTGCCTTTAAAAGCAAATGGATTAAAGTCAAACATTCACTGGAAGATGTAAAACTCTACTATGCACTGAAAAAGTGCATGTATTAAATTCGCAGATTGATCAGATGGATTGTCAGCTTCAAAACAAGTGAGTGCAGCCTTTACAAACTGGCAGAAAACTTGGGAAATATCACTTGCATGTATTAAATTCGCAGATTGATCAGATGGATTGTCAACTTCGAAACAAGTGAGTGCGGCCTTTACAAACTGGCAGAAAACTTGGGAAATATCGCTTGGGACTTAAATGTAACTTAAGGAAAATAAAATATTAAATAAAAATTTATTGCATCCAATACAGTGTTGATAAAGCAAAACACAAATATTAATACAATTAGAGGTTGTTAGGACATGAACAGAAATGGGAGCATTATACTTGATAGAAAAACCCACAGTAAACAACATTTACTGACACTTTACTTTGATAGTATTTAATTTACCCATATTTTTAAATTATTAAAATCCCAAATAACTGTAAATACAAGTATTTTGTAATGAATACCATCATGAATTGGATAAACAAAGTGCATGTCATATATGCATTTGTGAACGGGAATTGTGGCATGAAAATGTAAAAATATTTGACTTTACAGCATTTTTACGTACTGCAAATATCTTCAGTTTCCAACATTACCTCTCGATTTCTCATATTTTTTGTATGTCACGCTTAGAAGATGCCCCCAACTCTGCGTGAATGGAATGTTCAGTTAAAAAAACATTGACTTCTTGTTTATTATTACTTTTTAGTTTACCTTTGGCAAAACTTTTGCTGAACATTTCAAGTAGGTACTTAGTTTTGATATGTACTTGGAATGTAGCATTTAAAATTTAAAATTCAGTGTAGTTTATTTAAAATTTAAGATGGTTCATCTTGTATTCAACTTCTGGGAAAAGTTCTAGATTTGGCATTCTGTTATATTCTTATCCTTGAAAATCTTTGACATGGGTGTGAGTCGTGCATAATCTAGTTCTGCTGATTCAGCATATTTGCTGCAAATTACGTAAATATGAAACACAATGTGTGAGTTAAAACTATAAAGCTTACAGAATGAAAGAGATAGATTGAAACTCTAGTTTGTTCACATCACAAACCGTATATACTTATAATTCAAGACCAACTGCACACAACATAGACACTGATCTGCCACCACATAATGCACAGGCGAACCAGGGTGTTGTTTATGCTACTGATTACTCCTAACTGCATAGACCCAGATCACCTGGCACATTATGCAACATCAGATCTGGCTCTTTGCAATTGGAAATTGGAGTCTGCTTTGAGTGTATGCAGTACATCAAATTGGGGTATCAGCTTGAGTATATGAAGTTTCACAGAATAGGAGAAAAGGTATTTTAGTGACAGTGGTGCAGGGGAATTTCTCTACAATGATGTACTGGTCTTTTGTAGTAGTTTTCTTGTTTGCATGAATATACTATCTGACTGTTTCTCCGTTCATAAGTTTTGGGTGGGGCTTACCAGTTTATACACAAGACGGGCATGGGATTATAATTATTGTTGAAGGTTTGTATAAAAATATTCTAGAATTATAAAAGATAAAAGATGGCAGTTGGATTTTATCATCATGTATGGACATGTAATGGGGAGAAATAAAGTTCTCAGGTCATATTTGGTCAGAATTTTAACAGTACACATGGAGACCTCGAGGTGTAGATATAGTTATCACAGAAATGTTAGCTTTATTTTGGACATTTAAGATCACTGCATCGTAGGTGTCTCTAGTGTTTCTGTTGATTTTGTTTTGTGTTTCTTGAATCTGGTTTTAATACCTTTACTGTCCTTATATTTCTAGGGCTGAGTCGTTTCCTTGTTGGTGTAATTTGAGTTGCATTTAAGATTTTACTGTAATTAATGAAGTCTTGAGCTGATTATTGTTTTGTTGGCTTTTCTTGATTCAGTTCCCGTAGCAGCCATTGGCAGCCTCATTTGTGTGGTATCTCATTGTAGAATCACATTTATTTCTGTCATAGTGATTATTAAATTTGAATTTATATGGTATTATTAGCATCAATACAAACTGTTTAGATTCATCCATAATTTAACCTTTTTTTTCGTCTGGGGCAGGTTAACTTTTTTATCAAATTTCTTTCTTAGCTTCCTCTTTGGATCACAATGTATGTCTTTAGGATCGTGGCACACCATGGAGAACAATCTGCATGCTCCTTTATCACCCATGGAGGCCTGTGCTGAAATTTCCTCATTTCACATGTATGTACATAAACCTGCTTAAGCAGTGACTACAATCACAAGTTCTATTTTGTTTTAATGACATATTTTTTTTAAATTGTATACTTTAGAAAAAGTAAGGAAATCTGTGCACTTGCAATGACAGGTGATAAAGTAGCATGTTAGATTGTCACCCATGGCTAGTGATGATGGATAAACATTAACAAGTATAATATTCTTCAAATCATGTCATGTCACATGTTACTTCATGTCCCATCCTTCACAGATTTTGTTCCTGCTTAGTAACTTTTAAAGGACTTCATGAATTGGAATCGGATTTGTTAAGAATTCCAAGGTCAACTTGCAATATCAACAGTTTCTCATAAAATTGGCACACTCGTGGTCCCTGTTTTGAAATTTTGCCCATGCTTGTTGAACCATGTTTTGTTTAGTTGCTTCACATTGGCAGGACATTTTTGTAGTATGGATACATTTCGAGTTGGTCTTCGTTTTGTTTATCCACACATACAGATGTAGGAACATGTGTAGTCTCTCACTTTGTTGAGATAGTTTGATTGAGTTGTAGTCCATTTGAGCAGGAAAAAAAAGAGATACATCTTTGCTGATCCTAATCATCTGTGTGAGAATAGATTGTATTTCTTTGGTTTAAATTCTCAATATTGCTTGCAAAGGTATGATTGATGGTCATAACATTAGTTAACATATAATGTTTTTCTTTTGCTGCCAGTAATTATTAAACATTTGTAAACATTCTGACAGCTGAAAAAGTACCCTTGAATGAATGTAGAGCTCATTTCTTGGGTCAGTTGGAAATTCCGGCTTGGCTGTTGTTAATTGGTTTAGAGACAAAAATTTGTAATTCTGTCCAACTGGTTTTAAAAATCTTTTCTTCAAATTTATTTGAATAAAGACTGATTGCTCTTCTTTATTCAGTTGCAACAATATCCAAAGTATTTTTTAAAGTGGGTGATCTGTTTATGTAATGTTTGTAAACTGCACTTTCTTGCATTCTTACCTCTTTAAAAGGGCATGTTTATCAAGTTAAAGGTTGACGAGGTTTATATTCCCCAGGTGACATAATCTGTCAGCAGATGAGATCATAATTAAGTGCAATTAGCAGATATTAGCTCTTATGTATACTTTATGTACAGATTTTAAGAAACATGTTTTGAAAGACTTGTTTTTATTGGCTGAAGTAGAAGTAAATTTGGTGCTGATTGGTTCTGCCAAATATACACGACTTTCATCTCAAGACTACCATGATAACAGTTGTATGTGACAATCAGATGTGAAGCAAGGTGTGTTGTGGATTCCTAATTCAAAATTAATACATGTTACAACAGAGAAAGTTTTGAGTTTTCTATCTAAAAATTTTAGTGAATTTCAGAGCAAATGGTCCATTGGCACTTACAGTCTCCAGTGGTGATAAAATTTCAGAGGGCATATTATAAAACAACAAATTTCAGAATTGAAAATTTCCAGTATTCTCCTTAAATTGGCATATTCTACAAATTCTGCTGGAAGTCACTGCAGGCTGCTAGTGATGTATTTTCGAGGTTGTATCACAAAAATCTCAATTTCTCAGGAAACAAACTTAAATTAGCATGAAATAAAATACATGCTTGCAGTTTGAACACAGAATGCGATTTTGAGATAATGTTCCAAATTATGCAAGACCACAGAAAATGATACTGTCAAACAAGACAAAATTTCTTTATATAACACTGACTTGGTCATTTGTTTTTAAATTATGATTATGCAAGGTAATGTTATATATCTAAGTGTTATTGTCTTTCCAAGTGTAGCATCAGACATATTATTTTCCCTTCTTTGACCCTGTACTTTTTCCTTTCTAACTTTTTGATGAAAGTTATCTTCTATGCAATATATCAGTATACGTACATACATCCACCTCGATAACCCAGTCACATTGGGGTCTCCCCCTCAATAACACAGTCACAGTGGTGTCTCCCCCTCGATAACCCAGTCACAGTGGGGTCCTAAAACAGTGTCCTAGATAAATTTTTGGACCTATTAGGTAATTCACTTGTACAATTAAAATTAACAAATTAAAAATTCTACAAAAGTAATTGGGCATTTTTACATTCTAAATTCTTTTATAAAAGTAGAATCTAAAATAACTAATTTAACATAACCTTCTCTATATCAAGTTTATTTCCTTATTTTTGATGGGGCTCAATTTAAATTCTGCATCATAGGAACTGAGAACATAAGTATCTTTCAAAAATGTAATTGGAAACAGCAACTATCTTCTTTAAAATGGTTGTTGTAACTTTAATTAATATACATTGCCACATCTAGTCGATGGTTTTTTGTTGCTGGTAACCTTAGCCATCTTTCTGGTTTTATTGTCTTGCATGAACCTTTTGTCTCTCTCCTTCATGGTCAACCAGAGCTTACTACATTAAATTGGATCAAAAGCCCCTTCATGGTCAGCCATAGCTTACTACATTAAATGGGATTCAAAGACCCTTCATGGTCAACCAGAGCTTACTACATTAAATTGGATCAAAAGCCCCTTCATGGTCAGCCATAGCTTACTACATTAAATGGGATTCAAAGACCCTTCATGGTCAACCAGAGCTTACTGCATTAAATGGGATCCAGAGCCCCTTCTTGGTCAACTAGAGCTTGCTGCATGAAATGGGATCAAAAGTCCCTTCATGGTCAACCAGAGCTTACTGCATTAAATGGGATCCAAAGCCCTTACTGGAGGTCCACACATGTTGATGCATAACAATATGCCCAATTTCTCAGAGATGTATGCTTATTCTTTAGGTGGTTCCGGTAGTGACAATTTTTTTCACCCACTACACACATAACCATCAAATGGAGATCATTTCTGTTCCAAATAAATCAGCCAGAAACTGTTTCGCCTGCTTTCAGTTCTCTTCTGTGGAGGAGCACAATTTTATCAGTTCAAACAAATGAGCTATATTTTCAAAAACTTTGGTATTGTCCACCCTGAACTTCTGCTTGATATTTTTGGAAATATTTTTGTGATATAGTCCATCTTCACCAACTGGTACTGTTATTGTGCACTGTCAGCATAATTCTTTGGAACTCAGATACACTGCCATCTTTTACATCAGTGCTCTTTTGCATGTCAGTTAAGCATTCACGATCATTGGCTTTCATGTGCTCTAATCTTCCCAATGTACTATATATTGCTGGCTGTACTTGACGGACTAGCAACTGCAGAAGGTGGCAACATAGGGTTGTTAGCTCTGCATTTTTTTACATTAGGGCTGGCAATAGTGCCACTTTGTAACTCCAGAAATGCTTATGTAGGCCTTTTACTGTGGCATTTTTGTCTTTCACAAACATGGACTGAGTTGCTAAAACTGACTCATTACACATGTAAACAGCAAGAACTGACC